>PVKE010030184.1:0-19784 GCA_004027555.1 Craseonycteris thonglongyai
AGAGGTGGTTAAATTGAGGCTCCTTGATTTTTCTTCAATGCGTGACTCTTTCTCCTCCATGATGAAGCAGAGGGAGCAAGGGTGCATGAGAAGAAACAAATGAATCAATACAAAAATAAGAAAAACATATGCCACACAGGGGAGTGCTTTGTGAGTCATGGTGTGATTCTGTTACACATGTTTATATAATACGTAAGTGTGAGTTTCAAAGATCTCTATTCTTTATGAGCCAAGTGCTGACCTACTCAAAGGAATACTGGAAGGGCTGGGTGTAAAAGAGACCAGGAGCCTCAAGGTGCTGTGAGCGGTGTACCGGTAGTGGTCTCATTGCTTCTGGGGCCGAGCCCGATGGGAACCTCTCCTACGTCCACAAACATTTCCTCCCCATGTTCTTCAAGACGTTTCTTTAACAGTTATGAGCTCACTTAATCTTTAAAATAATCCAATAGAGTAGATCCTACAGGTCTCCCTCTTTTCAGATGACAAATTGAGGCACAGGAAAGGTAAATATTGGGGTGATAGACAGAATTCTGACTCTGCAACTTGCTCTCTGAGCCAATGCATTACGATTACCTCTGTGTAAAGGGCATGCGTGATTTAGATGAAGAACAAGCAAATGACAGCAACAACAACACTACATAAACTAAATAGCAAAAAAAGCCTCATATGAAATCATGGTGTCTATGAGAAATGTATATTCTGTACCATATTTAATGCTGGAATATTAGAGTCACTGCCACCAAAACTTACAAAAAAAGACAGGGACACTGAATAGTATTGCTGCTATTTAGCACTGTAGTGACAAAGTAAAATAAAACATAGGAGAAATAAATACTAAAATGGAAAAGTCAGAAAGGTTGTAATTTAGAGATGCTATAATTGTTTATATAAGAGTTTTAAAAAATAATGGAAAAAACTTCTAGTGAGAATAATATAATTCATAAGATGATGATCAGATACAAGATCAGTTTTGTAAAAGCAAGATGCTTTCTTAAGACACAAATAATCAACTAGAAAATACAACAGAAATAACACATGTCATTTATAACAGAAATAAAAACTAATATGCCTGGGAATAACATTAATTAGAAATAAGAAATACCTATGTGAACAAAATAAAATGAAACCTTTTCAGATAACATAAAAGAATACCTAATTAAATGGAAAGCAGAAATGTATGTCAGATAGAAAAAATCAGTACTATAAAGAATTTTCCTAAATATTACCTATCATTTATATATCATTCAAATAAAAATTGCAAGAGAGAGGCTATTTAATGGCACTTGACAAGCCGACTCTGGGAAAATACATATGAAGATAGTAAGAGAGTTTAGAAAACAAGAACATTCATGAAAACTGACTGTATTAGGTTGTGACGCATACTGCAAACTCACAACAAAGGACATTCTGTGATCTGGTAAAAACATATGTTACTTCAGGGTCTTCATCTCTCAGATGATTTGTACACAAAACCAAGAGCACGGAAATTATAATGCCAGTTGGAAGAAAGGTGAATAATGAAAACTATAATAAGGACCAATGAGACAGATGTGAGGCCTATGATCAAATCGCCAGCAAGAGCAACAACTCTGGGATTACGCAGGCACTCCCTCTGGGCCAGGTATCGTGTTGATTTCTGACAAACACCCGCTATTACCCCCACCTCACAAGTGAGGCAGCCGGTTACCACAACTAGGTTAAGTAGCTTCCTAAAAAGTAGCAGACATGGGCTTTGAGCCCAACTGTGTCCGGCTCAAACCTCATGCTCATAAACACTAGGACATCTTCCCTCTCTCAATGACAACCTCAGGGAGAAGTTGCAAATTATCAGAAAAACCCTTGGCATTTTATTTCCGATGATAAAATATCATTTCTTTGGGGAACAGGGCCAGCACTTCATCAGTGTTTGCCACATGTGATCAAGCTCATTTCCACAATGGTTATATCTATGTGACAACCAGGGATAAAAGTGATATTCTTCGAAAACGAGGCCACAATCCGTTTAAAATAAAAATGTCTGATGCAAGGTATGCCTTAATTTAATTGAAGTCTTGGAAAACAGCTTGCCCAAAAATGACTTCTGCAAGTCACATACAGTATTTCAATCTGTCATTTTGTATTGACCTTCACAGGCCTGAAATATATTGTGCTGGACTTGTGAAGCTTAGGAGAATGATATTAAAGTTGGTCATATTTTTTAAATCTTATTTTATATCCACTCTGATCTTTACTTCCTTCTGTACAGTTCTCAAAAGCAATGATATTATGGAGCATTCGTAGATATCTACCAGTTTTCTTGTTAATTAGAACATGCCAAGGTGAATTCAATAGATCACTGAAAGAGTAGAGTGTTTATTCAAATATAATGCAGACAATCACACATCCAGAAGAATTGTGTTCTCAATATTTCTATACTGAGTGGTAGACTGTAAGGTTTTTTTTTTAAGTATGTTTAAGGTCTAGCACTCAGTTTATTAGAATTTGCATATACAAGTAGAATTTGGAATAACTTACTTTAATTAAATCTTACATCGTTGAATATAACTCTTCTAGAATCTATTTCTCCTATTTTAATTTTCGCCCTTCAATAATCTCACAATAGAAATTAATCTTCTTTAACGCATGGTACCATGGGCTTTGTTGGTCTAGGCACAACTCAGTTCTGTATCATACATTCTGCCTCCTTCACTTTTTAGTCAGTCACTCTTCACTAATATTGGGAATAATCAATTACTGAAACAATTAATAATATGTCTCTGTAAAATTAGCATTTAAAAATGTAAATATTGAAGTCATCTCAAGAAAAGGACATGTGGTATGCATAATTAGCATCTAGAAAGGTGGCAAATTAAAACATATAGTGATTTTGTATTTCTAACCAAAAGTTTTCAAAAACTGCCAAGTGCTTTACAATCACACACAAAATCATCACAATCTTCATTTGAAAGATACGTTTGCCTTTCCATTGTAACAGAACACCCTAAGTCCATGATCATTTATTTGTGTTACAAACAAAAAACAAAACAAAACCAGTTCTAGATAATAATATACGTACGTCAAACTGAAAAGAAAAAGGTTTCTTCCACTGTAGTTCTAGTCTCAGCCAGACTACCATTCGCAGTTTATATAGAACAGAAGATTTTTAGACTGCGAGGTCTCCCCCATTTTTAACAGCCAGTCATGGGAGGACAGGCTCTGCATATTTGAGAGCCTAAACCAAAGACAAGAAAGAAAAGAGATACAGAAGATAGGAGACCCGACACAGGAGATGGCTGAATCTTCCCACCACAGGATAGTTGTGAAGAGAGAGCCCAGAATGACAGTTATGCCCAGACAGCAAGTGCCGCCAGATGGAGGTAGAAGGTTCTGGAAAGATTTCTCAAAGGAAGCCTTGATCAAGTAATGGAAGTATCTGATGCCTTGAGAGGAGATTCAGAGACTGACAGAGAGTTTAATGATGACATAGTGGCAACTATTTAAAAAGCTAAGTAGAAGGGGGAAAAAAGTACAATTTTTAACATTGCAAAAACAGAAATTGTGAAAAAATTGTTTACACCGCAGCACATCCCTCAGTAGAATTTATTACTGATAACACATACTGAGTGCTAACTTTTAAAAGTTGTCATATAACCATATTAAGAAAATAAAAGCATAGATATTGCTGGGTACAGGGATAGTAAAGACAGGCAAATACTTATCCTCTTTAATGGGAAGTCCATCGACAATTTCCAAAATTAAAATAATGCCAATCATAAGAAGAGGAGGAAGGAGCCGTTGTTAGAAGCAGCAGCAACACAAGCCTGTTACCTATAGTAAGAGAAGCGAACTCTGAAGAAATACAGTAGACATGTTATAAAGGAAATGAATGAAAGGCAGAATCAGGGATAGATTGTCTTCTTAACTTTTTGGAATTAAATGTGTAAAACTGTGATTGTTATAACTACACTACTTCTACTCTGCATTGCATATTTTATGTAGGAGGGCAAGAAGAAAATCCAAAGTTAAGCCTGTGGAGACTCATCAAAATTCAAGGTGTTCAGAATTTTTAGTAAGGTATGCTCTCATTCTATCAGGAACAAAATGCATGCTCTATACCAAATAATATCACTTCTCTTAGCACTTGTATAAAATATATGTCTGACACTGCACACACAGTCTTTTGTCTTGTGCATTTTAACAATCAGATACCCTGACCACTTAATGTTATAAAGCCCATAATTTCATTACATTCCAACCAAATGATGTACAGCAATAAACATTCAACTGAATTCATTTATGTATTTAATTTAATAACTAAATTGAGGATGTTCATCATGTAAGGATTTATAGAGAAATGGTGCAACTAAGGTGTTTACCCCATGAGTCTGCTTATCGAGTAAATATGAGGTTCTAAAACTCTCACAAAAATTTAAAAATTCAGTTGTCTATTTTTTACCTTCTTTAGACAAACCATGTTTTCAAATCAAGATCACTAGATTGTCCTCTTTAAAGATGAAAATTCCCCTTCAATTTAGGTGTTGATTAGAGAAAAAATGAAAAATGAATAGCTCCATACTTTGTTCACTTATTATTTATACATCTTACTTGGAACCTAGCATTCACTTTCTTTTTAAATTTCTTTCTAAAGGTACCTAGTGAGTAAGTACTAAGAATACAGATATACAAATATGCCCAGAGGTTTTATGGCAGCTTATATTTCAGCACAAAATTTATTATTTGGTGGTATATTATGTTCTCATTCCCATCAACATTTTTTTTTTTTGCATGAACTGCATTATACGCAGCCTAGGATTTGGGGTGTGGGGGGGATGGTATACAAACTAAATCTCATTGCTATGAACAATTTCCTTTAAGGTAAAATCCACCCCACCCCAACCCCCCACCCTCCCCAAGGACTTCTGAAGTAAAGTCATTTTAACGTGACTAAAATCTACCCAAATAAAGAGCTTTGAGAAAGGAAACTTTTTACAACATCATTTTGAAACAAACACCACATTTTTAAGTAGGCTACATAGATAAGCTCCTTCATGGGTATATTATTCCATACATATGACTTTCTTATTTAAAAAAAAAAGGACCTTTTTGTAAATGCCCTTATTAAGATACGTGGGAGAAAATTTTCCATTCCAAAATAGGTTTTGTACAGTCTCTGAGAACATATGTAAATTATTAATTTGCTAAATCAGTCTATTCCCTTCACAGAGATTACAGAGGGAGACTGGTCTCGCTGCTATATTAGTAAACTTTTATTTTTAAAACGAAAAACAGTATTACACAATGCTCAGTTGTCTTACAGAAGATCAATGATGCAAACTACTTACAACCCAAAACTAGTGTCATTTCATGTCACTTGGCACAAAACAAGTTGGCCTGTAGTTCCACTACATGGAATCTATATTTTATAACTGAACAAAAACCCACCCTCAAAATCCCACTACAAAGAATTTTGAAGATGTGTCAGTCCACCTGCCTCAAATCCCTTTCATTTATTTCTTTGGAGAGGTGCTCTGGCTGCTTCTTCTTTAATCAAAGCTACTCCGCTCAATTGCCTTCCAACCAGTCCTCAGAACATCAGCAAAGTCAGAGGCTCGGGCCCTGTTGCCGCAATTTTAATATTAGCTGTTCTAGTTTCACAGCCCTTCCACTTTGAATAATGCGCTGCAACTTTCTCAGTTCAGCCCTCATTTCTCCTCTCCCTCAGCTGGCCCTGGCCCTTGGAATGTTTTCGTGGTGTCACCGTGAATGTGCTCGTCGCAGAGTTATATGGCATCATTTGGAGAAACATTGCGTTAATAACCAGAGTTCAAGGGCAAAGGATATAAACGGAGCAAATTACAAGTCTGAACAGATATATAGCTTTTGCTAAAAGGGACGTGGGCCGCTACTTTATTTACTGGGCACTGGAGCACTTGTGGAAGGTGCTGAAATGCACCGAGGCATTGTTAAATGGCCGCATCACAGCTTTAGGAAACAACACAAATTTTCAGACTGGAGAGAAAGCTATAGCACAAGGATCAACGAGTCTGAGTTTCCTAATGAGAGACTATGATGTGCTATAAAGCACCTTAGGTTTCTGAGGTAATTTAACAGATGATAATATCGTTATCTGGGCCACAATGGAGGGAAAACAGCAACTCTGAAAGTCAGTAGATCATTTCAAACTGCAACATAGCCCAATTTCGTTGGGGATGTCTTGTTATGATTATTTGACCAGGCATGACCCTCCTTGTTCAAAATTAGCAACATGTGAGAGTGACTTGTAAAAAGGCTATATTCTATTTTTATAGGGTGACTTGCGAGCTACCTCAGCAATTAAGTAAAAAGAGAACCAAAATTCAAAAGAGAAGAAAGAAAACCAATTTTTTAAAAGGGACAAAAGGACAAACTCATTAATATTCAAAGAAAATGAAAATCAAAGAAATCATTTCTACCTGCTGCATTACCAACTAGTTTTTTGTCTATATTCTCAAAATCACTGAGCATACTGTAAAATATGTGATCCAATATTTTCTTTTGGGTGGATGGAATGCTACGACTTCCTTTTTTCTTTTGAGCAACTTGGAAACTATTATAAAAACTATCACATGTTCGTAGAGCATGGCTGCTTACCCCATTTAAAAATTTAGTTGCAATCAATAATTTAAAACATGGAATTTTGCCTTAAGATGTTCGTTACTGTATTATTTACTTTGCTAAAAATCTAAATATCCAACAATGGGGAAATGGCTAAGCAAATTTTACATGCACTGAATGAAATACTATGCAGTTATTAAAACTGACTAATATGGTTATCATCTACTAATATTAAACATTTCTTTTGATATAATATTGTATGGGAAAAAAAACCCCACAGGAGTCAAGTGTCCTCTTTTGTAAGTATTTAAGCATACATAAAAACAACTCTAGAAAGAAACATGCATGAATTTAACTTATGTGTGTATGTCTTATATGCCCTCAGCATAATATAGAACTACTAAGTTTGTTTTCATTTTTTTCCTTTTTTAAATGAACTGTTATGCTATCACAACATGGCATTTATTTATTTGTTTGTTTGTTTATTTGTTAAATGTATTGGGGTGACATTGGTTGATAACAATTACATCGTTTCCAGGTGTACAATTCTACATGACATTGTCTATGCATTGCATTATGTGCTCACCACCCAGAATCAGCTCTCGCTCCATCACCATGTATTTGATGCCCCCTCCCTACTTCTCCCTCCCCACTTACCCTCAGGTAACCTCTAAACTATTGACTGTGTCCATGAGTTTTTGTTTCTTTGATACTTTCAGTTTTATATTCCACCTACAAGAGAGGTCCTATGTTTCATGATTCTTTCAGTCTGCACAACATGGTATTTAAAAGAGAAATTCATGCAGCTCGGTTTTCTTCCCCCACGCACGCACTTTTCAACCACAATAATATAAAGCACTGCTCTGTGACATGATTCAATCTCACGTATTGCTATTTTCAACACGGCTTTCATTTTCTTCGTGATGGTAGTGGCTAGGCAGAAGTGGGTGGTGGGTCTTCCAAAGCCCAGTGAGGCAGAATAACATCTTCCTTACATCAACAACAACAAAAACATCTCACTATTGTCTCCAAACGAGGTGGCTCTCAGAAGCAAATGAGTCAGCGCACAGGCAGGACTGACACATGACTTGACACACAATGTGTCACCGTCAGCACCGTGGCTTGTACCGGAGCAAATACTGGGTAGTGAATGTGCCTGTCCTTCAGTTGCCAGGGACGAGCTGGATGATACAATGGGTCTCTACCAGCCCCGTTCCCCGGCAGTTCAGGACACAATTTTTCCTGTTATCTGTCTGCCTGCTTCAATCTGAACTCTCAACCTAATGAGTTTTAAAAAGGACACTTCTTAAATCACACCACCTAAAACCACATGCTGCCGTCCTTTGGCAAGGATAACGGATAAACAAAACACATCCAAATGGCTCGTGACTTTTAAACACATAAAAGCTAGATCAATGAAAAAATAAATTCATCTGTGCAAAATATATATTGAGAATACATACACCTGTCTCTTTCATTTTTTTGAATAAAGGTTTTTAACATTTATTATCAATTGTTTTTTTATCCCGTATATACCATCTAAAGTGTATTGTCTCCTTTTTTTCTCCCTTCCCTCCTCACCTTTTTTAAAGAACTTCTCAATGCTTTTAATATTGTCTGAGATAAGAGAAGGCAACTGTTCAGGTCTGATTTCCTATTGTGTCTCAGGTGCTGGGAGGGGATCACGCACATCAGTGACAAATGGGAGTTATAAACTCCTGGCAGTTTGGGAAGCAGAGGCTCGGGGACTGCTCTGGCGGTGGAATGATTTGTCCAACAGCCGCCCTAAACGATGCGGGCTGCTTCGCCTTCCACATTCTGCGTTTTCCTCTCTCCCACAGAGCCGTCGTAATAGGACCTAATCTTCAAAATCTAAACCCCCCAAGCCGGCTCCTCAGCGCAGGCATCTTGCTCCCCGCGCTCGGGGAGCCGGGCGGTGCCGAGCGCGCTCCTATGTACATGCGCGGGTCCCCCGCTGCTCGGACCCGAGCCGGCAGACAGGCCATCCATCACCCACCCGCCTCCCGCGGCGCCCCCCGCGCCAGGGCCAATCGGGCAGCAGGTGTGGCCGCACCTGCGGGACAGCGCCGCCCCCCTCCGCCTGCCTGGCCGCGCGTCCCGGGCTGGCAGCGCCCTACAAGCCCCCCGCCAGGACCAGCCAGGTCCGCGGGGGACGGGACACGTGCGCGCTGAGCCCGCAGCTGGCGGCCCGGCAGGGGAGGGGAGGACACTCCTCCCTGTGGGTGGGGTTGCCAGCCGTGTGCGAATGGGGAGGGGCGGGGGGGAGGTGCACAGGGGCCCTCCCGGAGTCTGTCTCGTCTCAAAAAAGTGCAAGAATCATGATGCTTACCTTTGGAAGGGGAGAGTGAGGGCACATTTTAGTGACAGCGTTCGCTGCCTCTGCTCTGTTTCTTTGATAGTGTGTGCACACGCACGGTGGAGTTTGCAAAGCCAAGGCTGATTCCGCCTGTGGCCCATGCATGTACTTCGGGCACTAAGTATTCCCCTCAGACCTAAGGGAACAATAGGAACATAATGCTGATAAACTACCCCAAACAGAAATCTCACCGAGATCTCCAGCGCCATAAAAACAGGTTGTCACAATTCAGTGTGTGTGTGTGTGGGGGGGGGGGGGAGTGGAACCTCAAACCACAGGGAAGGCTTCATGTTTCCAAACGGGCAAACTAACCGTAACGCATCTACCTTTTTGCTTTAGGGTGATGCTGAGTCCCTTGGCTGCTCTGTGGAAGCAGCTATAATAGGATCAGTCCTGTTAACACGTATGGATTTTATAACCGGATTCCATAACTCCCTCTGGTTTAAAGGATCCCAAACATCAACTTTATCATGTAATTTGAGAACAACTGAGGACAAGCAGAACCCCAGCCCCACCCCCACCCCGTCCTTACGTGAGTGTGTGTGTCTACGTTAAAGGTCAGCTCTATTCAGGCGAGGCCTTGTGGGGGGGAAGGGGAGAAAGCCTTGTTGGTGGCTTCATGCCTTCAAGGTTTCTCAGAAAAGCCTGTTTCTCTGGAAATAAAGAAATACATACAATAAAATAACAGCAACCACAGCAGCCGGCTTCATGCCTCCACCTTCCACCCCGGTCTTGCTTCTGAATCATAAATCATGAAAAAGACAGAGCCGTGGCTGCCTTCTTCCTGGCTTTCACAACTGGAGCAGCTCATGTCAAGAAGGAAGCGGGGCTGCAGGATGAGGCTGCTGCAGGATGAGGCTGCTCCAGGATCCTCCTGTTGGAGACCTCCCATGGCTAAGAGGGTCTCTCCCAGAGTGGGAGTGGTGCTCAAACCTGGTCTCACACGAGTGCCACCTGTTTTTACTGCTGTTGCTAAGAAAGGACCAATGCCTAGTGCAGCATTCTGATTCTATTGGTCTGGGATGCTGTCTGGACATGATTCATAAGTCCGCTGTCCAGTGATTGGCACGTACAGTCCTCCAGCAGCACATCCAATTCTGTTCTGTTCCATGGAACACACAACTGATACCCCTTCCCTCACACAGTTTCCCTCTTTTTTCTCATCCATCAATGGTTCCTGTTAGCATTCTAGTCTATTTAGTCTAGGTGCTAAAAAGGTATCACCGCCTCATTCTAACTCCTTGAGAGCAGCTCTTATTTTTTTGACTAGTGTTGCATTTACGCTCATTATGATTTCAAACACTGGTCTCTAAGCGGCGGGTGGGATGGAGGATATGGAGTCGACTTACTGAGCAGTTTTGAAATCTAGAATGGTTTCCTCACTCTAGAGGGAGTCTCTCCCCCAGCCCCAGTCCTCCTTGTTGGCTGCTCTGCTCCTGGTGCACCTGAGTGTCCCTCCACCGACCCTTCCCTGAAGTCCACCCACATGTTTTGTATGAACCCAACATCCTTCTTGGTCCTCAAAGCGCAACTGGACTTTATCTTTTCCTGGGTTTTTCTCACGGCACTTCTGGATTACGCTGTATACTCTTCCTTGAGAGATAAATGCTCTCTCTTTGATTAGACACTCTGACCTTTTACAGGTGTTGATCACTGATTTCCGTCCGGGCTGGATGGAAAGCTCAGGACTCTGAAAAGTCACTGTGCTGCCAACACCACCGGGAAATTCCATTTCTGTGGCCACACAGCCGCGGCAGGAGGACTCCTCCTCAATTAGGATTTCTCTCCTTACTCTTTTACTTTTAGTAAGCGAGCTATGGCCTCTGCTTTCCAATTCTAGCTTTTAGTTACAGGAATCAATTTCTCAGGGTAACTGGCTGTAATTGTTGGCTGGGATATTGAGCTTTCATGGGCTTAGACATAGTGTGTTCCCATGAAGGGTCTTCTCCATACCTCGCAGACAGATGGGTAATAATACCATACATTAATACCTCCACATTGCTTTATGTGTGTTTGACCACAGTGCAAGGATAATTATTTTTGCCCAGTAAAAGCTATTAGAGATCTATTTGGTAGGTTTTACGATCAATAGCTCCTGTGATATTTGTGTAGCAGCCACAGAATAATCAATTGAAGGTCATATAAAGTAAATTACCATCCTCCTATAATGATTCTTTTTTTTTTTTCCAGATGAGAATTGGGTTTTATTATTTCATCAGGAGCCTCTCACAACGCATGCTCTGTTGGTCTGTGAGAATGAGGCATATGAAAGTTGTGAGTGCGTTTTGACCGTAGTATTAATATCTGTTACTGGAATTTATGTGAGCAGGTGATTGAATTAGTGGATTCACACTGGAATCCCTTCCAAACGCTTTCTTATGTACTCAGTGACACCGTTAATAACAGTCGGGAGCAAACGGATGTCTTTTGCAGCATGGTGGAATGAGTCACTTTGCAAGAGTCAATCTTTGTAGCTGTCTCTTTAAAGCAAATTTAGAGTTGGTTAAATGTGCTATATTGACAGTGTGACCGAGCTTCTCTATTCAAACCCTTTTGGAGAGTGACCGGAGAATGAAGCAGGAGATGCAGTCAGGGATGCTGATTACTAAAGCACTGGCCACCAGTCGCCCAAGGTGAACCTGGGCAGTGGGGGCTGGGAGGATGGGCTCTGCACCTGCTTTCTGTAGTGGCGGGGGGGGGGGGGCTCTCCCCTGCCCCTGAGATGCCTAACCTGGATTTCAGACTCGCAGTGCGAGCCGGAGCAATGGTTGTGCCTGTATAAAAGATTGCAATTTGCCAACCGGGGGCGTGCAATCCCCCAACTGTCTTAAAGGGACCCATTTTCGGAGTTTAGCCTTTCCTTTTGTGGGTACAATCAGTTGTGCACTGAAAAACTGCACCACAGTTGGATAACTGCAGGCACAACAGGCCACGGGAGGCCTCTTTGCTCCAAATTTTGTACCTTCAACGGATTGCACTTACAGCAAATGGGAGTGGGGGAGCTTTTTTTAAAAAAAATTGGGGCCAGTCAATTCTCTATGGAGGGAGTTAGGCCAGGAGAGAGACAATTACTCACTTTCTTAAAGACAAAGGCAAATAGAGACATCCCGTTCTTCACACAGTCCATCTGGTCTGCAGAGCATGTGGTATGGCAGCCAAATCGCAGGTACAAGTGTCCCAATCACTGGGAACATGACCAGGGAATCGGTGACATTGTCGCAAATGTACAAGAAATGATCTGTTAAAAAAAAAAAAAAGACACAGAAAAATACTGGTGAATATGCAACTATAAATCCAGTGATAAAGAAATGAAGTGTTTTAAAACAAATGGCAAAAGGCATTTTATTTCCTTTAAAGAAATGGTGGTTAGTGCTGTTACTTCTTAGCTTTGGGGACAATAAATGCAGAAGTGAAGATGGCAGTGCCTCTAGATGTCAATCAAATGATAAACAAAGAGTGATTTTATATATAGTGTATTTATATATATATAAATAGGTTATACAAGTTATACATATGTGCCTTTATACACACGTGCACATATATACACACATATTTTATACACACATACGTATTTTATTTACTTTTTTTATGAGCCTAAGGAAAGGGCAGTTTGTGACCTGAGTCATTGCCAAGTTCCTGGGGCTGCCCCTCTGTCTAAAGGGGCCTCGTCCTACCATCTCTTCTCTACAGTGTGGTGACAAGCCGAGCTTGAAACCAAGAACGCACTTGCCACCTCTTCCAGATGCTCATAAACTAAGCGCATAGTCAGGAAATTAGAAATCAAATAGACAAATAACAGTAAGAGCTGTTCTGACACAGAATAGTTTGAAATATCATTATATCCCACTGATAAATTTCATAACGAACAGGTCCCAGGAATTGATGCGGAACAGCACAGTCATAGACAGAAAGGAAAGAAGCCCAAGCTACTATTATTTTTTGAAGATTTATTTGATTGTTTACAGAAGGTGAGACAGAGACAGAGAGAAGAGGAGGGCCCAGAGCCGTCTCCATAGTTGTGCATCATTAGTTGTGGCATAGTGTCATTCCATACAGGTGGGCGTGGGGCTGCACAGGGCAGGAACCGAACTGGGGGCCTCCTGAATAAGGGGTGAGAACGTTCTCTGCCGTTTTGGTGGTTACCAGTTGCGCTGCAGTTCAGCATATGGGTTTGCACGGGCCTGGGCTGGGAATTGAACCCTGGACTTAACAGCTGCAAGGCAAGCACTCAGCCTGCTGAGCTATCCCAGCCTCCTCCAAGATACTATTGCAGACCCCTCTTGGAATAAGACAATGAAGGACCAGGAATCAGAACGTGGGAGACAGGAATTGTCACTTGTCGCTTTCAATTTACCTATCGCCTCATGTCGCAATGTGGGTGTAAATCACATTTTGAAACTTGGATAGTTTTTACCACGGAATAGTGCTAAAAGGAACTGTGAAGTTCTGTCAGAAATTTTCTTTGAAATTTGGTTTTTCAGGAATGTATGAACTTCAACAGCACAGCACTTGACGGCATTTCGGTACCAATAATGGCATCTGGCCCCATCTAGGAATATTGTCCTGGGAATGGAGTCCCTGGGAAAGTGGCTTCCACAGAAGAAGGCCCCTGGAAATGCAAATGAACCCTCAAGCAGCTTGTTAAAGGCCCCCACCAGTACCAGATGGGAACGTTCCAGGTGGTACAGCGGGCCCTGCATTGTTTTCCACCTTCTTTTCCATGACGCTTTGTAAAATGATGTCTCTGCCTCTCCAGGACTTGAATCCACATGATATACATGACGGATTGCTTGAGATATGTTGAGAGCACCGTTTCCTCTACCAAGGAGGAAGGTACAAGGTGACAAGGGTAGGAAAATATCTACTAGGAAAAAAGAGGACTATTTTTTGCCAGACGTAAAGAGTCATAGCAATTTGGGAAATGGACTTATTAGGAACAATTTCATATGTACAGCAATGGACCATGAAAGTTAAAAGAAGACAAAAGAGGTTTTACAAATAAGAAAATATCAATCCTTAGAAGTAAAAGGAGCCCTATGTAAATGAGGCACTAAGTAAACCACTGTGATTGGAAGGGATCGATGATGATAATGGGAATGACCTTAGAATTATTTCCTTTCAAGTTTTTCTGTGATAACTTTACACTCTTCAGCCTCTCTGAGTACGTACCTGCCTTGCAATCTCCAACTTTAGATGAACTCAGTTATCTGCCTTCTCTACATGCGCTTGGCTAATGGGGCCTGATGCTGGCTAACCTTGGTTTTGCTTTAAGAATAAAACCCCGTGCCTCCAATGGGTTCTTCCCACTGCAGCGTTACTAAGTTAGAGCTCCATGACAATTAAAATAATAATAATCATAAGATGTCCATGCCTTCTCCTGTCTCCTGAAACGTCCAGTTTACTCTACGCCAACCTTGCTTCAAGTGTCACCTGAAAAGCAGATGCCAGCAGTTGGGGAGCTCTCCTCTTTTACACAACTTTATGTAGTATAGTTCGCCTACATCTGCACTGTCTCGTCTGGTTCCTTCCAGTTTCAGCCGGTGACAGGAGCCTTCTGCTGTGAAAGGCCAGCCTTTTTACTTAGTTCTGAATCTTACTCCCACATTCTTCTCACGGGATGATGGGAGCTTTGGTCCATTTCTGCCCTCTCTCCAACACTTCCTCTTTACTGAGTCAGCTTTACAAATTAAAACCATACAAGCATCTAAACAAAAGCAAGTCGACAAACAAAAATCAACCTGTGTCTTTGGCAAAGGGTGATAGTTGGTCTCCAGTATCCACTGTGGCAGCCTTCTCCCTTGCTGCAAAGAACCTGTGCTTTTAGTGAGCCCACAAACACCTGGAACACACAACATCATCTCCCTAGCACCAGGCTATGGCCGTGTGAGTGAGTGAACAGGCAGTGTTTCAACCTCTTGGGGCGACCTCAGAATGGGACGACCTTTGCATCACTTCCTCCCTTGCTGATGCTGAGGTACCTGTAAGTGAGAGGATGGGGGCTCTGGTGTTTGGGGAGCCACCCTTGCACCCTGGAACTTGTCTGCCTAGCACAGACAGGAAATAAGACTTCTCTCTCATTCACGGTGTCTGTGTTGGCTTTTCTCTCATTTGAAGCCCAGGCTAATCCTAACTGGTATGCTCCAATTCCCTAAAACTGCTGCCACGCCCTCATCTGTCCCTCGTGTCCAAATATTTGGGGTCATTTGCATAGATAGCGCCAGCACCCCGCCCCCTCCCAGGGCTCACCTGATTTCGGTGTGGCTTCTATTAGCACCCCCCAGAACCTGCTTCTGTCAGGCTGATGGGCCTCAGTTTGCCAAAGTCACTGTATCTGACGTTGTCCACTCCCTCTTTTTCCAAAATCTCTCTTCTGTAATATTCTGTGCTGTCACACTGTCCTGCGATTTCGTTGGCCTGTCTGGTGACTACTCCTGAGTCTCCTTGGCAAACCTATGTTTCAATTGCCTCCTTCATCCCTGGTTTTGTGTTGTTTTGTTTTGTTGTTATTGTTGTTCTGTAGGTGTGTCTAAAAAGAAGCTTAATGTGTTCAAAATGGAACTCTTTTGACTGTCCTGTTGCCCAAACCTACTTCTGTCCCAATCTTTCTGATCTCAGTACATTTTCTTACTAAATATGGGAATCTTCTTTGATGACTCATGCTACCTCGTTCTTCCAAACCCACATCTCAGAGCAACTATGGTAGGGTCTGTCTCAAACATAACGACGACATGCATTTATTTCTGTTCATCTTTTCTTCCACCACCCTCATCCAAGACATCAGTACCCTCATTCAAGACATCACTGCCTCTGTCCTGGGATATGGAACAACATCTGATCTGATTTTCCCACTTTTACTCTCATTCTGTTCAATCTCAGGTTAATCTTAGAGGGAGGGGAAGGAGGGAAGGAAGGAAGGGAGAGAGGGAGGGAGGGAGGGAGGGAGGGAAGGAGGGAGGAAGGGAAAGGAGAAAAAAAGCGTTACTGGCTATCTTATTTAAGGGGACACGCATGCACACAAATGCTTTATCTCTCTCCCCTCTTCAATTCCTTTGGAGCAATATTTTAGTAGTATTATTGAAGTAATAATGTCTGGGATTTACTGGCCCAACTAATTTTAAAGCTATTGTAATAGTGTTATGGAGGTATTATTATATACCATGACATTCACTGTCTTACATCTTTTTTTTTACATTATTTATTTATTTATTTTTGAGAGAGAGAGAGAGAGAGAGAGAGAGAGAGAGATACAGAGACAGAGAGAGAACTGAACTGGGGGAACTCCCCAGTTCAGCATATGGGTCCGCACGGGCCGGGGCTGGGATTCAATCCCCAGTCCCCTGGACTGCAAAGTGAGCACTTAACCCACTGAGCCATCCCGGCTTCCCCTGTCTTACATTTTAAGTAAACTTCGGGGATCGTACAATCATTGCCACCATTCCACTGTAGAACATTTTCCATACGCCCAGTTGGAGTCACTCCCCATTCCTTCTCAGGCCTAAACAATCCCTAATCGACTTACAGTCTCTATAGACTTGTCTTTTGTGGACATTTCATATAAATGGATTCATGCAAATACATGGTCTTTTGTGCCTGGCTTCTTTCATTTAGCATAATGTTTTCAAAGGCGTGGGTCCAAGTAGTTTAGTGCAGCATCTAGCACACGATCTTGGGCAGACTTTATTCCCCAGGCCAGAGCTGAGGAGATTGGACTCCCAGAAACTGAGACTTAGAGCACCATGTGAACACAGGCGCTCTACACCACCTACCGAAGAGGTGAAGCCTAGTGGTAGCTATTCTGAAGATTCTGTATATCTGTTTAATGGAAATAAAAATACTATAAACATATTACGAACATGCCATGGGTGTCAGCTTTTGCAAAGACCTGCAATCTCCATTGCTTTTTTAGGAAACCATTAAATAAAATTAGAGAGTCTGTGAACTTCACTACTGGAAACTACAAGTCCACTGAGAGCTGTGGTGGTTTATCCTGTGCCTCTGGAAGAAAAGGTCCAGGAAAAAGAGCAGTGGAGGGAGGCAGGCTCCATACCTTGGGCCTGTGAGAAGTGGAAATTGGGCACAGGAGGCCCATCGAGCCAGGGCTGTGAAGGGCCCTGGGTCTCCCCAGCCCAGAGGCTCAGAGAGAGAGGCCTGAACAGGCTCCTGCCCGTGAAGACAGGACCGACTCGGGCTCACTCGAGAGCTGAAACAAAACTAAGAATATGGCAAACGGATAAATCCTCCTCCCCCCACACTGCATCACAACAAAGCAGCAGCAATGTAAACGAGCTCGTTTTTGAAAGAATCCTTGGAAGAACTTCGGAAGCGAGGGTCCTGAGACAAGGTGTCAGCTGGGGACCTGCCTGTGTAAACGGGGGTAGGCACGAGGCTGGAGAGCAAAACAGAAGCATTTACTAAAACTACAGGTGACAGCAGCATGATTTTCCATGGGCCGCAGGGCTTTGGGGGCAACTCACAGGACATTAAGTGTCCACAGATGAGACAGCTAGAAATGACCTGGAAATAGAGAGCAGCCACTTAGAATTTGCTACTGCAGGGGGAAAAATAAGGTCTGATAGAGAGGTGGAGGGAAGAATCTGGGTGGAGGTGAGGATAGAATTACTGGGGGGCAGCAGTGTTTAGTTGTGAAGAAAAGATTTTTGTCCTGGGAAGGAACTCAGGCTGATGGCCAGAAAGGACCGAGGGAGCAAGCACAAGCCTGTAACTGGATGGGTGGTGTTACCTGATTTGACACATGCGTTTGGAATTCTGCAGAATCGGAAGCAGCCTGCTTTGGGGATGATGTGTGGTGCTCATTGGCGGAGTAAGACTCAGCACCCACAACCCCTTCCTCAAGGTACATAGGTTGTCTTCATCCACATCGCCCACCTCCCCTTGCTTTCCAGCCCTAACTCTGTTTTACTCATGATAGGAAGAACATGGAAAAACTTGGGTTTACAATGTCGTCTGAATAGCAGTCTTCATACCTCAGAAGTCATGGGAAAAGAGAAAAATTAACACTCCCATGGACAGAGAACCTATAGCAAAATGGAGAACGATTTTCCATGAATGGCAAGGTTGGCCAAAAAAAAGAGGAGTTGATCACCCTTGTTGTTATGCAATCAGAATGTGAGTTGGAAGGTCCTTTTTGGTGTTTTTCTCCCTCCTCCCAACTTCCCACACCCACTGACTGCCCTGAGAATCACCATTTGGGCTCTTGGGCAATATGATGTATAGCTACAGGCTTTTATTGAGGCTCTTGGGATTCAGTTTACTCCCTTCTATTTCTTGCACATTGATACTTTTTAGCACTGATGGGAACTCTTCATCTCTCAGAATAAGGTAGAGACACAAGCATTGAGGACATGGACTATGTAAGGGAGCACTGCTGTGACAGTCTGGCAGGTGTGGTGCCTGCAAGAATACTTTTTCAAAGGAGTGGCTGGTTTTGTGGGGTGTGTGTGTGTGTGTGTGTGTGTGTGTGTATATATACACACATATACATATACACACATACACATATACATACACACACACACACACACACACACACACACACACACATATTTGTTATATCACTTGCCAGGCAGTAGGTTTAGGGTAAGATCCAATTTCTGTCTAGTGAACCTATTCATTTTATGCATACATACTGGGCGTTGGGGTGGGGCAGTTGGTAGGGAACTGACAGACACCAGGTGGAGTCCTCAGAAGAGATTCTTAATGTCCAGGTAGACAGGGAATAGTGTTCTAAGTGCCCCACTTAACACTGGTTCTGGATGGACAGCACTTTGGTTAAGCACAAGTAATAGGAAGGAACAATAATAATAGCATGATGACCAAGAAAATTCTACAGCCAAAGCAATAAATGGCATGTGGTCTATTGCCAGAACCAGGAAAAAAAGAAAGAAAGAAGGAAAGAAAGAAAGAAGGAAAGAAGGAAAGAAGGAAAGAAGGAAAGAAGGAAAGAAAGAAAGAAGGAAAGAAAGAAAGAAAGAAAGAAAGAAAGAAAGAAAGAGAGAAAGAAAGAAGAGAAAATCTGAGCAAGAATTTGACTCAACCAGTGAAACACAAGAAGACGTGGTATAAGAAAAACTCTGTCTTCTTTACTCTCACCCTCTAGGGGAAAAAAGCAATGCAAAAAATACATTGCATTTAGAGTGCCATTGTTTTTTGTTTTTCTTTGCCTTCCCAGCTTGTCAACTCACTTCTCCCTCTTCTGTCTCTACTCACATCAGCCTATTTCTCCACAGGGAAATAACAGGAATTGCCTAGACATAATCCTTCCATATGTATTCAAGCACATACATTCTTATACAAATATAATGGATGTTATCTCTATGGGTGTATATAGTGGATGTGTGTGTAATGACTTGTTTTTCCAAAATGGGCTATATTTCCTATGGAAGGGTTTTGCTACTCAGCAATTCTTCATAGAATTTCATCTGAGTCATTTGATGTGGCTCTACTTTTTTTTCTCTCTTTTTAGTAGTTGCATTGTAGTTCATGGATATACTGAGCTCAAATCTTTGTTCTTTTTGCCACTATGAGGAGTGCTATCGCAAATATCCTTTGACATCACACCCTACACACTGCCTAGACAAAGAAGGCTTCCATTTCTTGGAGTGGATTCCTAGGAACGGGACTGCTGTGTGGAAGAACACCTGTATTTTTAATTTAAACAGTCGTTTTTTTGTGTGTTTTTTTAAATTAATTAATTAATTTCTTTTTTTGAGAGAGAGAGAGAGAGAGAGAGAGAGAGAGAGAGAGAGATACAGAGAGGGAGAGAACTGAACTGGGGGAGCTCCAAGCTCAGCACATGGTTCCGCACGGGCCGGGG
>PVKE010030185.1:0-19779 GCA_004027555.1 Craseonycteris thonglongyai
GGTCCCCGGCGCTGCAAAGTGAGCGCCTAACCCACTGAGCCATCCTGGCTTCCCCACATTCATTAATTTTTGAGCTGTCTGATTTTTGAGCTGTCCTCAGTGGTAAAGTTGGTCTTCATTACCTGGTCTGATATAACAGAAGTGAAACCCTTTCTCCCAGCACAGAAAGCAGACAAGTGGTTGCTGAATTGCTGAAGTCCTAGGGTGAGGAGGCTTGATTATAAATGGGTATGAGGGAACATTTTAGGGTGATGCAAGTATTCTAAAAGTGTGTTGTGGTGATGGTCATAACACTGTATAAATTTAGTAAACTGCATTGATCTGTACACTGAAAATGACTAAGTTTTATGGCATGTGAATTACATCATACTAACACTATTTAAACAAGAAACTATAGAGGTGGTTATTGAAAAATGGGAGTAATCTCAGGCTTGAGGGGGGACGTGAAAGCAGAGACCTTGAATTCTCATTTATCCATTAGGTAAGCTGACCAGAGGTACTGTTTTAAAGGAGACAGAAAATAATGATACTGTTCTGCTTCAAAAGGTATGTCTGGTCAGCCTAACCAGCAGGTCCTCAGGAAGGAGACCAGTTCACAGGGCCAACATGGAGTGAGCACAGCAGAGGCGAAATGATGATTGGATATATGGGGGGCAGAGAGAGTGCAAGAGACTGCTTCTGCTTCTTAAAAACTGCCTTTGCTGGGCAGAATGGAGGGAGATGTAGTATTTCCCATGTGTTCTTGTGGAGGACTCAGGAAGTAGTTGATCAAGAACCAATGGCGTTGTCATGGTGAAGACTGCATTGGCCATAGGAGACACCACAGCCCGCCAGCTGAGGAAGAGGCCAGCTGGGGAAAGCAGAAGGGACCCAGAGGATCTGTTGATGGGCCTATGGGAGCTGAGGTGGGGAAGTGTAAGGATAAAGGGCTAGAACCACCTGATATCCTGAAAGAATAGACCATGAGTTCCACGAGCTGAATGTTCTTGAAACACATGAGGTATCGACAAAAGCTGACAGACCTGGCAAGGTTAAGTTGCTGTGGTATGTAGCCTACATCTTGTCCCCATCTGGGCCTCAACCAGAGATGGATTGAAGCTACCCACCCCTCCAACTCCCTGGGCATATGTGAGCTTTACTTTGTTCCCAGAAACTGTCTTATGAAGGAGGAAGACAGTCTTTTTGAGAGACAAACAGCAACCCTGATAAAAAGTTTGAATTTTGAATTAGCTAAATATTTTCCTGAAAGGGGCTTTTTAATTTAAAAAAGCAAACATTTTAGACCAGAAAAGAATGATTCACCCCTAATTGGCATTTTAATTGTCTGTCCCCATCCCACCCCCAGCCATTTGCCAGAATAATAGTTGGCAAGATGCTTAGTGCACTTGTAAAAAATGAAGACACTTTTGTTACTCGTCTAAGCTCTAGTGTATAAATTTTGACTCTCCACTGCCACCATCACCATGGCATTAGCTATGACCTATCAATGACCCAAACTAGACTTTCCCATGAGGAGAGGCAGCTGCCAAATTATATGTACTTAGATATGAAGAGGCAAAATGTGTGTTCTTTTGTTTGTTTGTTTTTTGTTGTTGTTGTTGAGAAAGTCTTATGGCTCTGTGTGAAAATTTAAAGATGATTCTTTTTGTTAATACCGACATATGTTTCACTTCTGCTTAAAAGAGATCATCAGACAAAACTGGTTAAGAGGGCACAGGTTTTCAATAGTGAGGGGTTACTGCTTCTATTTTCTCCAGTTTTAGCCAAGTTGGTCAACTTTGCCCTGGAAATGTCATGCTCAGTTATAGATAACTCTAGGAGCTATTTTTATTGTTGTTGTTGCTTTATAACCTCCTTCTCCTCTCTACCTAGTCCAAAGATTCTCTTTCTACTAGGCCCAGCTAATACATCCTCCCCTATGATTCTTTCTTTAAATCAAGCTTGTCCAACCCATAGCCCATGGGCTGCACGCACCCAGAATGGCTTTGAATGTGGCCCAACACAAATCTGTAAACTTTAAAACATTATGAGTTTTTTTTGTTGTTTTTTTTTAGCTTATCATCTATTGTTGGTGTTAGTGTAATGTGTGGCCCAAGGCCCAGGGAAGCCCAAAGATTGGACACCTTTGCTTTAAATTATACATTCTTTCTATTCCTTTGGACTCACAATGTACTTAAATGCAGATAACTTAGCTCTCAATCACACGCTGCCTGGGATAGTAATTTAAGTACCGTATATTCTATATGTTGATCTATGAGTAAAACCTATCCCAAGCTCCATGAGGTTAGAGCCTATGTATATTTCTGTATGTATACCCAGAGTATATGGTCTGTTCTTTGGTATCAGTCAAATCTGAGTTTCTCTACTGCTCTTTTGTTATTAGCTATACGAACCTGAATAAATATTTGAGCTTCTTCTAGCCTTAGTTTCCTCATGTATGCATAGTTTGGCACACAAATATTGAATAAGTGTCAGCTAGCACTAGAGAAATACCCTGGAGGGCAGGAATGGTACCTAGTTTCCTCCTTGTTAACTCCACCTTCCAAACAGGTCCATATCCATCCACTTCCTAACGATCCTCTTGCTACCAGCCTCCACCTGGTCCTGGTCCCGACTGCTCTGACCAGCAGGTGGCAGTACAGCCTGACAGCTCCCCTGACCCTCTCTCCTATTGGGCGGGTCAACGCAGAGGCCAGAGTGACTCTCTTGAAATGATGAGTGATGGGAAATCTCACAAAGACGTAAAAACCTCTCAGTCACTTATTTTTTTGTGTGTGAAATTCAAAGTCCTTTTAAGGACTGCTTCTGACATCAACTCCCTGGCTTCCTCTCCTATTGCATTCCCATTTCAGTCACACTGACTGACCACACTGACCTGCTAACTGTGGACTGCACACAAAATTTATAATCTCAGGGCTCACGTACCTACCTTTTCACCTGTGTAACTACTTGCTCTCTCATATTTTTTAGGTCTCTGCTCAAATGCATTTCAAAAAGTCATTCCTTAGTTCCCAGTGTAAACACCATTACTGACCCTACCTCTCAACTATCCCTATCTCCCTTCTTGGCTTTAACTTTTCTGATTCACTTATTCTCAGATGTATTATATTTATATCTCTTTATTATTATTATTATTATTATTATTATTATTATTTGTCTTCTACTTAAAGCTAAGCTTCATGTGGGTAAGGTCTTATTTAAGAAAGAATGCATTAGTTTAAAAGCCATTAACTAATGGCAGCTACTCATAGCTCTATGTTAAAAAGTCTTCTGATATTATTAGTATCTCTCTAAGATGGTGGGACCGTGGGTATTCTCCATGCTTTTATTTTCTAGCCTGTCAGTATTTTCTAGCTTTTTAAAACTATGTACATGCCATGCAGTTCTCTGTTAATTTTGCAAAATAAAAATTTTAACAGAAAAATCTAAATGTATTAGCAATAGAAATAATGAGAGGTTTCAATATGCAAGCCTATGCCATGCACTTCTAAGTTTCCACATATTTATAATCTTTTGTGAGTTTTCATTATGTCAGAGGGGACTTATCCGTTGTTTACTGTGTAGTGTCCCATTTTTGGTGAAGATATTGTCATTCACTAAGTGGTGATCATGGGTTTTCTATTTTGATCTCAGTCAGATACTGCTGTTACGATTTTTGGACTCCATTACTAGTAGCATTGCCAGATTTAGCAGATCAAATATAAGCTGGCCAATCAAAGTTGAATTGTAGATAAACGACAACTAATATATTAGTATGAGTGTATTCCACCTATGGCATGGGTCATACTTATATTAAATAATATTATTTCCAACTTGACTGGACGTTTGTATTTTATTTGGTAATCACAGTTACCAGCATGAATTTTCTATATGTTTGTCTCATAGTTCTGAATGTCTTCTATCTTTTCCAAGTTAAAATCAGTCCACCCTAGCTGAGCTGCCTCGGTCTATGCTTTGCTCTTGATCTACTTTACCACTAGAGGGATTATTTCACTTTTGTTTTTGGCTATATGTAGAAAGGAAAGCCATAAGAGAAGAATGATTAAATAAGAGCCTTTTCTTTTCCCTGACTCCAATGAGACAGAGTATAGAGGACACAGAGTTTGATTAGAATCTGATTCTGTGATGGAGCTTGGAATAATGGGTAACTCTCTGTAGTGAAATTAGTCACTTGTTTCAACTGGCTATTAATTCACCATCATGAAACAACAGATGGCCTGGTGTAGAATGTGCCCACAGGGCTCTGTTTATGGAGGAAAATTATGCCAAGGGCTGTGTTTGTTTCTGTTTTCTAATTACCCACTTGGTGGAGATACTTTTCGAACTTCTAGTGGTGAGCCTTACTAGGCTGAGAATTTGATTTGAAATCTGTGTGACTTGTGTGAGGCACCTAGCATCTAAACTCTCAGTTTTATATGGTTTCAGGCTTTGTGTATTGTTGTCCACTGAGACATGAATAAAATAATTTTGGCCATGAATGAAGATTCCATAAGCAACTTTCAAGTTTGTCTATAAAATGATAGCGACTATTATGCTGAAAAATGTATCAAAATATGTATGTAGCTTTCGCTGATAAATTTAATTTCTTTTTCACTTTGATATTCCTAAGTTAATAGGTTGTACGCATACTTTCTATTTTAATCCCAGACTGAAGTATCGTCAGTTGATGTGTGTGTGAGTCACTTCGTCTGACAAGGCATTTCACTTTACCCAAATACTTTAAGAGGCAGGCTACTAGATTTCAAAGCCATTTGATTCAGTAAGCAATCATGCTAAGCGAAATAAGCTGGACAGAAAAAAAAAAAAAAATCATATGACTTCACTCATCTGTGGAATATAAAACTCAAAGAAACAAAAATTCATGGACACAATCGATAGCGTAGTATTTACCAGAAGGTGAGTGAGGAGGGGGTGGGGTAGAGGGAGGGGTATATCAAATATATGGTGATGGAAGTACTGACTCCTGGTGGTGAGCACACAGTGCAAAACATAGAAGTTTAATGTAGAATTGTACACCTGGGGCCTACGTAATTTTACTAACCAATGGTACCTCAATAAATTTAGTAAAAAAAATTTTTTTAAAAAGAAAGTCTGTTATGTGTTGCTTTTCAGTTCTCCTATTTGGCCCACAAACTGTTCCTACTTTTGATTTTCTTAAGGTAACTAGACCTTTGTGAGGAAATTGCATTCTTAGAATTATTAGACAAAAGTGAAGGGCAAACATTTATAAAGAGAGTAAATATTAAGGGAACAGGCAGTGTGGTGTAGAGCTTAGATGAAATAATATTTGGTTTGCGTTGTGCTCTTACCTTTCAAATTCTGTTTACTCAGAGGTGCCGCATGAAACAGAAACATCCATTATTGTGTACACATGGGGTTAGTAAGAAAGAAAATGTACCTTTTGAAGAATATCAAGTGCTCAGTGTCTATGTCCTCAAGGCTATTTTTCTCCCCAGCTCAAACAACACTAGTAATAGTAATAATAAGAATTATACATCCTAGTTTTAAAGATTTACTTTCTATGAGGCAATTTTATACAGCATTTTGTTTATCCTTCCTATTCATGGAGAATTGCCATCATGTTAATGTTCCTCCACCAGATTGTAAGCTCTTCAAGGACACCGATCATCTTATCTCTGAATTCCTAGTAACTAGCACAGTGCCTGCCTGACTCATTGTATTTCTTAAGTACGTGGAGAATAAAGAAATGAATAAGTGAAGGAGGAGACTACTTCTATACTTAAAATGTTAAAGGAGATTAATATTTATGAGATTATTCATAGTATTTAGTCAATTTTTAATTATATTTTAAAAATATGTGTTTATTTTGATTTTTCTTTCTTTTTAATATATTTGATAATCTATTAAAGAACATAACCAAGCCTGAAAATACACAAAAGGAAACCTGAGAAATGACTCTTCACAACACACTATCCAAATCAGATCCTAGATTATTACCAATAACTCGTACTTACTTGCATGTTCCTACCCTCATCAAGCCTCACTATTTAAGTGATGGCTGTTCTGAAATTTTTGTTTATTTATCATTCTATCACCTTTATTTTTTAATTTTTATTACATACTTATACATATATGTGCCTAAATAATATACTGTTTAGCTTTATTTGTTTTTGAGCGTATACAAATGATGTCATGCTAAGTGAAATCTGTATAAATGTGCTTCCCTCCCCCCCACCCCACTCAACATTAGGCTCCTAAGATTCATCTATGTTGTTGTATGCAGCTGCAGTTCATTCACTTTTTTACTACTATATAATATTCCATCACATAAATGGACCACACTTATTTCTTTTTCTGTCAATGGACTTATGGGGCTTGGCATTTCACCTTTTTGCTAATAAGAAAAATGATATCAACATTGTTGGACATGTCTTCTTACACATGGGCTAAAATTTTCTTCAGACACATGAGGGCTGTCTGGAAAGTATCCAGCCACGTAACTGTTCTCATTATGATGACAATGACTGGATTTTTTTCTGGACAGTGCTCCTAGACCTATAATTAGAATTACAGGAATGAAGTGTATGTGATAGTACAATATTATAAAATAATACCAAATGATTTAAGAAGACCATCACCTTATCTCCCTGGGTAAAACAGAATTGAGAATTCAGAATTAACTTCATATTACTTACCTTATTTTCTATTCAGAGTGATGTCTCAGAAACAATTTGTCTTGTTAAAGAGAAAATTCAGACAAAAAATGACGTGGTATGAATGTTACCAGAAAGTAGGCCTACTATGTAAGAAGCTATTGGTGTTCTGCTTGTGTGCAGAGACTACTTCCTTAAGTGGTGAGTCTGTACTTATGAATTGATCAAATCATTGGTCTTTGAAATTTGTCATTAGATTCAATATCCTTATCTTTTTAAAAAGGTAAGAGGGTTAACTAACAGTTAACATATTCTGCAAAATAATGTTATTGAGCATATACAGTAGACCCTCTGTTAACCAGAACTTAATTTTGCTGGTTGCTTAAGAGTTTCCAGGTTACTTGAGGGTGCCGGTTGCTTGAGTTCTGGTTAATGAAGAGTCTACTTACATATATCCAGAATTTACCAATCCTCATGGGTGCTGGTTAACTAAGAATTTACTGTACTAATGTGCCATGTTCTCTACCAGATATTGTATGAGCTAACAGAAGAGGACACAGCCTGGCCCTGCCCTGTGGAGCAGAGGATGAAATTTATAATGTAACAAATAATGAACTCTATAGAGTAGAATATGAGATGCTAAGTAAAAACTAACAATTTGGGAAAGAGAGTCATTTGTAGTGCAACTTATTTCTGTATTTATAAATATAAATAGCAGATCCAAAGACTTTTTTCACTTTGTAGTTTCTTGTTACGAATAGATAGATTTGCTAATATCAAATCTGTTCAGATGTGTATTTGTAATCAGTGGAAACTTTTTAGTTTTGGTTTGGTTCATGCCTTATTTCTTATAAAAATGTTTAGCATGCAGTAACTGCCTAATTAACATTCATTCTATGAATAACCACCATTTGAAATAATAATGATAAAAATGAATGTAAACTTTACTAAGCAAACGCAATGGTGTTTAATATCTAGAGTACAGAATAAATGGGAAAAGCTCAACCAGTGTCTAAAAACATTGCTCTAGAGGCCTGTCAGTTCTCTTATTGTGTCTCCAGCCCCAATAAAACCACTAAAATATTTTATTTCTCTGTACCTAGTTATCAGTCCTCTTCCCAGGCAAAGTTCAGATTCCTGGTCTCTTGCCTTGTGCCACAAATCAGCACAAACCCCTAGGATAAAACATCTCTAGAAGGTCAGCTCAGTTCACGATAATTCTACCTTCATCTGAATGTCGTCACTTTTAGCCCCCATTGCTCCATCATTCAGAATGGCCATCATCAATAAATCAATAAACAAGTGTTGACAATGATGTGGAAGAATGAGAATCCTCATGCACTGTTGGGGGGATTTCAAACTGGTGCAGCTGGTATGGAAAACAGTGTGGAGGTTGTTCAAAAAATTAAAAAGGGAAATACATTATGATCTCACAATTCCACTCACTGCTGGGTATTAAAGAAGAAACATATAGTCCTACGTTCATTTCAGCATTATTTATAATCGCCAAGATATAGAAGTCACCTAAGTGTCCATCAATAGATGACTGAATAAAGACGCAGTGGTATATATATATATTGAAATTATTTGGCCATAAAAAATGAAATCTTACTATTTGTGAAAACATGGATGTACCTAGAGGGTATTATGCTTAGTGAAATAAGTCAGACAGAGAAAGATAAATACTATATAATCTCACTTATGTGTAGAATCTAAAGAACAAAACAAACAAACAAAAGAGAAACAGACTCAAAGATGCAAAGAACAAACTGATGGTTTGCCAGATGGGAGGGGAGAAAACAAAAGAAAAAATATAAGCAAACTCAAAGTTTGTTACATACGGTCTATAGCTATTTAGAAACTGTTAAGGAACCGAGTCCACTAATAATACCAAGCCAACAATGAAAAAAATACAGGTATCAGTGCATATGTGTGTATTGATTAAGAAAACATCTTAGTAAATCACATACAGAATTATTATGTTTTTAAAGGAAGACTGCAGTGTGGGACAAGGCCAGCTGTGGTAGGAAGAGCCTCTGGTTATGGGGTGAGATCTCAGGGTGTCTTCAGGTTAGAGCAAATGGAGTCCTTTAGGCTAATGCAAATTCAGATGTGGCCGTGTTGGGGGAGGGCTTACCACAAGAAAGATGCCGCCCACCTGCTGGCTGTGTGGGAGGAGGGCTCAACACGAGGACAATGGCAGTTGTCCCTTCAGCTCTTGCCTTGAAACCACACAACTCAGTTTCTTCCTGTATGTCTCTGGTGCCTCCTGAGCTGTTGTCCCGCCACCAGAGCTCAGGGTGAATGACTGTGAGTGAGTGAGTCTGTGTACTGGCTCATTAGACACCTGGGTTTCTAACAGCCTTCCAGCTCATCTGGATGAATGAAATCTGTGCTGATTTTCACAACCAAATGTGGTGGCTCCTCTTCCCTATACTGGTGCTCTATGCTGGGGAGACTGTGAGGCTGGGACCTTTTGCTCCTTAGGGGAAACCTTTGCAATGGAGATAGCCCTCCTGATTTTAAATAGCCGCACAAGGGCCAAGCTGTTTTGCATATATGCCTCTCCTACCAGTCTCAATGTGGCATCTTTATATTCGTTATAGGACTTCTGTTCAGCTAGTCTTTAGATCACGCTTGTCCAGCCTGCAGCCCATGAGCCGCATGAGGCCCAGGATGGCATTGAATGCAGCCCAAGCCAAACTCGTAAACGTTCTTAAAACATTATGAGATATTTTTGCAATTATTATTATTTGTTTTAGTTATCAGCTATCGTTAGTGTTAATGTATTTTATGTGTGGCTCAAGACAATTCTTCTTCCAAAGTGGCCGAAGGGAAACCAAAAGATTGGACACCCCTGCTTTATTTAGTTCTCCGGGTTTATTATTCTATAATTTAGCTACTAATACAATTTTGATGTGGTCATGGGAGGAAGTAAGCACAGTGTTTATCCACTTTGTGGTCTTTATTGGAACTTGCTTATAAATCTTCTAACTAGCCAACTTACTGAATATTTTTATTTTGAATTGTTTTTCAGTTAAATCTATTGATTTTTTTACAGTTATAATATCAGAAATTAGGTGCTTTTTTTCTCGTTTTCAATGTTCATAGGTCTTATTTTACTTTCTTCACTTATTTGCTTTGGCTAAAAAGTCAAGGACAGACTTCTGATTCTGAATAGGATAAAACAGCTTGTGATATTTCAAGCCTCATGATAAATACTATTGTGAAAGATAAATAGGATAAAAAAAAATTACAACAGTGGATTACTGATAAAGCAATGAGGGCTAAAAGTGACAGTATTCAGGTGAAAGGGAAACATAGTAAATTGAGCTGGTATTCTAAAGGTGTTTTATCCTAGGGGTTTGTGCTGATTTTTTGGCATAGGGCAAGAGACCGAGAATCTGAACTTTGGGAAGAGGACTGATATTAAACTAGGTACAGAGAAATCAACAAACATTTTAGTGGTTTTTTTGGGGCTGGAGACATAATAGAAGATTGAGGAGGACTCTAAAACATGGCTGATTTTTTCCTAAAAACTGGTAAAATTTGAAATTCTATGTGACAGAAGAAAATCTGATATATTTCCCTCTTGAGAGTTTTGGTGTATATTAGCAAATTAAATGTTTTGAGAAGTCTCTCAGAAGAGAAAGCCATATAACTTTGCTATCTTGCAATTTGCCAAGCTGATTTGTTCAAGAGTTCTTTATTCATAACAAAATACATTCCATCAAACACAGTTTGGGAAATGCTGAACTAGAATCTTATTCAGCACATCATGTCAACTTTATGTATTAACTGACCATGGCGTATCTGAATATAACCTCAAAATTAAACTCACTTATTGAGTTGCATATAAATTTATTTTAAATATAAAGGAAAAACATATTCTCAAGACAAATGCACAGTTTATTAAATGAGAATCTTATGAGTTCTGACAAAATGGAAATGAGAAAGATAAGCTGTGGCAGCAATCCATATACCAGACAAAATAGACTTTAAAACAAAGAATGCAACAAAGAGACAAAGAAGGACCCAGTAATCCCACATCTGGGTATTTATCTGAAGAAACCCAAATACGAGTATGTTCCCACTCAAACATATGCCAATGTCTATTGCAGTATTATTGATTATAGACCCAAACTGGAAACATTCAAGCGTCCACCAACCAGAGAATGAAATGTAATACATCCATATAATGGTATAGGTCCTTAACATTAAAAAGGAACAAACTACTCTTACACGCTATCACATGGAAGAACCTTAATAAAATACTACCAGGGTGAGCTGATAAATGTTGCCTCACTCTAATATTTTTGTTACATTGGACATATCTGAATATAGTTGGTTCTGTATAGTCACATGGTACCTCCCCTCCATCATTCTTGACCTTGCACACACAGATGCTTATATTTTCACCCTGTGCACATCGAAATAGAAATGTTCAGACATTTGGTTCAAACAATATGCTGTTACTGAATTCATAACAGTGGAAAAAATTTTTCATTTTTGTAAAATTGGTGAGGACTTCTTAAAGATCATCACAGGTGATGAAAGTTGGGTTCATCGTTATGACCCCAAGAACAAAAGGCTGTCCACGGAATACCACCATCAGGGATCACCTCAGCCAAAAAAATTCAGAACTCAGGCATTGGCTGGGAAAGTGATCCCTTATGTCAGTATTCTATGAACTGCCTTCTGCTCTTGGAGTCATAATGATGGACATTCTTATGAAGTTACTAAAAGTGATTGAACTCTACATTTGCAGTGGGTGAATTTTACAATACGTAAGTTGTATCTTGATAAAGATATTAAAAAATTATTGCTACCACACCAAACCAGACTTTGAAAGACATATTTTTATAATAAAGAATTACACGGGTAAAACATGTATTTCACAAATGAACTATTCATTATCTGTACAACCTTGGGCTAATCACTTCATCTGTTGGGAATTCAGAGATCATCTATTTAAAGATTTATTTTTATTGTTTTTGACAGAGAGAGAGAGAGAGAGAGAGAGATACAGAGACAGAGAGAAGGGGGAGGGCCCAGAACAGTCTCCATAGTTGCACATCATTGGTTTTTCCACATAGTTTTATTCCACAGGTGGGCGCAGGGCTGCACAGGGCAGGAACTGGGCCGGGGTCTTGCCCTGGCAAGAACCAAACTGGGGGCACTCCCCAGTTCAGCACATGGGTCCGCATGGGCCGGGGCTGGGATTCGATCCTCGGTCCCTGGGGCTGCAAAGTGAGCGCTTAACCCACTAAGCCATCCCGGCTTCCCCAAGAGATCATCTATTTAAAAAATCCTCGGGGAAGCCGGGATGGCTCAGTGGGTTAAGCGCTCACTTTGCAGCACCGAGGACCGAGGATCAAATCCCGGCCCCGGCCCGTGCGGAACCATATGCTGAATGGGGGAGTGCCCCCAGTTCAGTTCTCGCTCTGTCTCTGTATCTCTCTCTCTCTCTGTCAAAAACAAAAATAAAAATAAAAGAAAAAGAAATCCTTATTTATTTAATTTATTTTTTATTTATTTATTTGTTAAATTTATTGGAGGTGATATTGGTTAGTAAAAATTACTTAGGTTCCAGGTGTACAATTCTATAGTACTTTATCTGTGTTACAATATGTGTTCACCATCCAGAGTCAGCTTTCTATCCAACAACATATATTTAGCTCCCCTTCCCTTCCTTCCCACCCACCTCCCCACTTACTGCCATGTAACTACTAAGCTATTGACTATGTCAACGAGAAAACCTTCTTTTATAAATGAAGGAACTGACACTTATTTTTACATAGATCTGATGAAAGCTTTCTCTCCTACCCTGTTGATCAATTTCTCTGTCGCTGAGCTATTTTAATCACCATAGTTTCAAAATGCATCCTGTAAGTGCAGAAGATTGCATATAGCAGGATAAACTTTCAAAAATTTAAAGGAACTTAAACAATATATTCTTAAGAAATGTTTACACGGTAACACAATATTAAAAATAAAGAGAAAGAACATCACCAGTTTCAGAAAACAGTTAAGCTTGAGAGGGTAGAAGTAGGAGGATGGAAAGGGGTAGAAGCAGACAGAGCAAGTGTTTATAGCCCAATTCTCCTATTGCATGATGAACTCGTGGTATTTATTATGTTAATAAACAAATAAAGCAGTAAATGAATACATAAGTAAAAAGAAGCTGTTTCCTCCCTGAAGGAGAGTAAGATGTGGAGGTTACAGTCTTATAAAGAAAATTATATGTAGCTACATACTTCTTAATATTTAAATACAAAAAAAAATAAACTACAAAAATAAAAAATAAAATACAAAAACAATAAGTAAATTTTATGGTTTACAAAGCATATATATATTTCCTTTTTATTATGATATCTCTAATCATGCTATAATGCAGGCAAAATATATACTATAATCGAAATTTTCTTGACAAGCAACTGGAATTCTGAGAGGTTAAGTGGTTTATCCAATGAACACAATCAAAAAAGAAGGAACTTAACTCAAATCCTCACTTTAGGTTCTCAAGTTCTTTTCATTGTAGCTGCCATTTCTCAAAATTCAGAGTATGGGAGACATACGTTATATGAGAATCAAAAAGTGAAATGTTCAAATAAAATATACATGATTTTGTGCCTCCTTGCACACATTACTTCCACTGGTTCCTGCTGTAAGGATTTGAATGAGCTGAACATACCAGAAGAGTTTGGAATTAATTTTACTTGCACAGTTTTCCTTTCCTGCACCCCTGCAGCTTTAAGCCTAAACTTTGTTCTCTAGAGTCACTAATCTGATCAACTGACTTCATTTGGATTGTTTTTTGGGTTGTTTTTTTTTGTGTGTATATAAAACATGACTTGATAAGAGGAATATGTGGGGCATTCCCCCCTCCCCCCAGAACATGTGGACTAGTTTAGGGTGGGTTTTTTTATCCTCTGTTGTGAATATGCAATTCAGCAGATGTAGAGACTTGTAAAAGAAGTCAGGAATTTTAATTGCAGTCCCCTGGGCCACTTATGGTCGGTGGGCCTGTGAACAGAGAGGTCACTATAAGCATTATGGCTTCCTTGCCAGGTTTATAATTATTAATTGCTAATTCATGGAACATGTTCCTGCAAATGCTTCAATTATTCATACAACCCTGGGGTAAAGTTGGAAAGGGAAAACTGAAAAAAAAAAGTTTACTTGGGAAGTTGTGATTGGAGACTTTTGCAGGGTACCAAAACAATTCAGTAACATATCTGGATTCAGAGTTCAGTTGTGTTAAATTTGTTAACAATAAAATAGCTTCATGCCAGGTTTAACTTAGAAAAAGAGATACATTAGATACATTTCCCCAAATTCTAACAATAATTTAAAATACAGAATATATGAAATTTATTGTACTTATTCAAGCTTATAAGTGATTTTCTGCTTTTCTCTGAAAAAAACCAAAACCAAAACCTGTGACTCTGGTTGATGAGCACACAGTGCATCATATACATGATGTATTATAGAATTGTACACTTGAAACCTATATAATCTTGCTAATTGATGATGCCCCAACAAATTTAGTAAATAAAAAATGTAATACAGCTAATTTTTAAAATGATTTCTTTGTATGCATTTCAAGCAATTTGGAAACATTACCTTGCAAGTTCTTCATTACTTAAAAAACTAACATATGTGAGTAATAAATCTTTATTCTTACACAGTATATATTCATTCTGTCATAATGAAAATTCAATTGATTACAACTCATTTTCACTTGCTTTTTGGCAACTTTTACTAAATCATTGATTCTTCTTGAAATGTTATCATTGTTCAATGGTATAGAATAGATGTTTCATTAGATGAAAAATCTAATGGTAACATCTAATGGCATCATTGTTCAATGGTATAGAATAGATGTTAACATTCATTAGAAGTGAATGTTAACATTAATAATCTAAGCTTTCACTCATTATTGAAAGTATAGACTCCCTTGTACTTCCAAGCCTGTGGTCATGTGAACCAGATATATAAGAGATACCAGCTACCCTGCACTTTTAAAGTCCTTAAAGATAGCACGAAAGATACCGTCACTTATCTCCCACTATGATTTATTACTTTGGCTGAGGAGGAAGTAGTAATTTTAGAAGCTTCCAGTTGGTTTCCCTGTGTAATAGTTCTCACCCCATAGGTCAAAGAACCAATGTGGGGTTTGTACCAGTTACCAAATATGACTACTTTAATTATATATTTGGCAACCAGGAAAATGACCACTATGTGGGTTCATAGACCCAGAGGACTCTGTTTTATTATCTCGTCTCCATCTGATGCTGCTCTAACAGTGGAGCTATGATGATGCTTGGGTCTCTGTGGATCAATGTCAACTTGAGCCCTACGTCTAATAATCTTTCAAAGTATAGTAGCCAAAGTAAATGTCTATAGATAACTTGAGAGGAACTGTGAGGGATATAACTGTACAGTTGCCATGATAGTAACAGACCATTCCTCCTGGAGATGCAGCCTCTCTTTCAGTTAATAGGTCCTGGTTCTGAAAAAGAACTCCATGTAAGGTACTGTGGCTTTTTATTGTGATGGCTTCCCACAGCATTCTTTTTTTTTTTCTTTATTGTTTTTGACTGAGACAGACAAAGACAAAGACAGAGATAGACAGAGAGAAGGGGGAGGGTCCAGAGCAGTCTCCACAGTTGTACGTTATCGGTTTTTCCACATGGCTTCATTCCACACAGTTGGGTGAGCTGTGCAGGGCAGGAAGTGGGCTAGGGGCCTCCCACATTGGAGGCACGCCCCCTCGAGCCAGGGGCCTAACTAGGGGGGGGTGAGAACTGAACTGGGGGCCTCCTGTATAGGAAACACACCCCAGTTCAGCATATGGGTCCACACAGGCCAGGGCCAGGATTCAATCCTAAGTCCCTAGGGCTGCAAAGTGGGCGCTTAACCCTCTGAGCCATCCCGGCTTCCCCTTACCAAAGCATTCTGATCATTTATTTTGATATCCTTCCTGGCAACTTATTTTTGCCCGTAGAAATGCTATATTTTATTAATAGCATCTGTAACTCTCTGTAACTCAGGCACCTTTTGATGCCACCTCCAACTTTGCCACTCATTAGGATAATTGCATCCACCTGTTTTAGGATTATTAAATGTCATCGTCCAGCCATTGTTGTCTTGGTTCCCGTCATCCCCATTGCAATCAGTGAGCTAAAATCTCTAGTAGCCTCTTCTACCAGCATCCTTGGCCTACAGAGAAGATCTTCTTAGTGATGCCAGCCCACTAGCGCATTCCTTATTGCTTTAGTAGTTGTGTCTTCTCTGGACTGAATATCTAGTGGGATCTGGAGGAACTGTGCTCCCAGATACTTCCTTGTGCCTACAAGGTGAGCTAGCACATGAGCAGCACACATTTGAGTTGCAACCTTCCTGGCCCAAGGCCAACTTTCAGAGTGTAGAATAACTGCCGTTTCACTTGTGCCTTTCAAATCTCATGCACATTTCTCTTAAAGCCAACCCTGACCTGCAAGCATACAAACAAAATAATTCGGAGGAACATGGTGTTGACTCAGCTAATTCACAATAGTTTCCATGGCCTCTGAGTCAAATTGTCTTATTGAAAGAAATCATAATTTTCGGTTACAGTAGGTTGAAAACAATAGCCAGCACATCGGTCAGTGTGATTATGCTGGTAGTTATCCTTAGAGGCTCCTGTTTCCCTCTATCACCCTTCTATTTTATTATTTATATTATTATTTTATTTTATTTTAATTTTTCTTCATCTATAAAATCAAATGTCTTGTACTTCAGAAGATCATTGTGTGGGATCGGCCCTGTTTAATGTTAGGTGCTTCGTGTTAATTTCTTACTTTCTCATCACTGAGCAAACAAATACTCTTTGTGTGTGCGTGTGTCGGGGGGGCGGGGGGACAGATTTGTTGTCCTTTTCAAGCTAATAAACTTGCTGTAGCATTCTGTGGGGAACTCTGAGGTGAGATGAGGTTTGATAGGACTTTATGTGTTTTGTCATCAAACTGTTATCTTTTAATTAAATTTATTGTGGTGACATTGGTTAGTAAAATTATATAGGTTTCAAGTGTACATCATTAATATATTGCACTGTGTGCTCACCACCCAGAGTCCGTTCTCCTCCCAACACTGCATATTTGACCCTCTGTCTCCTCTACCATCCCCTCCCTGCTCTGGTAACACTATACTATTGTCCGTATCTATGAGTTTGTGCTTGTTTGTTTGTCTTGTTCACTTGCTGCTTTCAGTTTTATATCCCACATATGAATGAAGTCATATGGTTCTTGACTCTCCCTGTTTGACTTATTTCATTTAGCATGATTCGCAAACTCAAGATCCATCTATTTTGTCACAAATGGCAGTATTTTATCTTTTCTTATGGCCGACCTCTATCACCCTTTTGTACATTCAAATTATTTTTCTCTTTTCCCCTCTTTTCTTTTTAACCAGGAATTTTACTACCTCTGCAGTTTCCAGTACCCAATGCAATATAATGATTAAGTAAAACGTGCTTATTTGTATGCGTTTTTATGTCTTTAAAAAATATAGGCAATGGCATTTTGTCAGATGACTTTCTAAGTCAGGGTGCAGCATTTTCCCATTTCTCTTAGGTCTGTTGTGAAGTTGGCCTGTTTTTATGGTCAGCCTCACTGAAAAAAATACTCCAGGGTTGTGGAAGAAGTTTTAAGTGATAACTTTGTGTTCATTAGTTTGTGCAATTCTACGTGTAAATGGTTACTATCCTCAACGTCTTTAGGAAAACTATTTCAGAGTTTTTGTACATTTGGTTCTTTGGGAGGCATTTTCATTATTTCTAACAAACAAAATGCAGCGAATCATAAGGTACTGCAAATATCTTTCTTTCTTTGCTATGCATATTAGGAGAAACCAAGGAATAGAACTAACATCAGGAACTGCGACCCACGTATGGAATTCTTAGCATATTCTTTACTTCCTCGGTCTCTCTCTTTCCCCAGTCCTCTCTGATAAATACAAATATGTATTAAAAACTTAACATTTAGAATCTTCATTGAGACATAATACTAAAATTGTTGCTAATTCATTATGTTTTACATATTAAACATAAAAAATTTTAACATATTAAATGAAATCCCTAAACCAATGAACTGAAAGTGATTATGGGAGTAATTAGTTTTCAAAAGTTTCTTTCAGATGCAAAAAACAACTGCCTAGAATAAATTCTTAGGAAATTTCATTAACTTGCCTCTTGCCAGGCAATTCCTTTTTACTTCCCTTGAAAATTAACCTCAGCTGGATAGGCCTGGACCACCTGTTCTGTGTGTCTGCTACAGGGCCCCACTTCAGCTTATTAAAACCCGCCAGGCTGCTTTGCCACGAGTCCCAGGTTTCATTCCTGCAAATGTTCCTGCCTCCGTACCAGCTGGCCCTTGATTTCCTAAACTGTCTACCTTAGAAGTCCTAGTGACAAGTCCTGGCCGCTTTGATCCCTTTATCTGCCCTACTTGGATGGATTCTCGTCAATGTGGGACCTTCTGTTACACGTGCCTTGAAATCTGTAAGGAGCAAGGCAGTCCGGTCTTGCTGCATGAAGTCTTGGCATCCAGTTCTATGATGGGGATGCCTTACGCTCCAATGAACAGAAACCAGAATTTGAACTTGGGTAAATACTAGCATGTGTTATCACATAAGGGGCAGGCCAGGGGTCCAGCAGACTCTAGGGTTACTCATTTAATCAATTGCAAGGTGCTGTTGTTCCTCTGCTCTACCCTCTTTGGCGAAGGCTTTGTCCCCAGATTGGTAGCAAGCCTTGTAGCAACTCTAGGCATCATTTCCAGACATAACCATATCCCAAAGACAGAGACATTTGTTCTTCTTGTTTGGTTTGCTCTACAGAAAGAGGGAACGTTTTCCCCAAAGCATTTCCCACCCCCTGCCCTTCTACCAGCAGGTTCCCTTTAATATGTCACTGGTCAGAATTGAGTTGTATTTCTACAACTTACTCATTGAAAGGAGAGTGGTGATGACCATTCAATCAGGTACCCCTTGAGTGGGAGACAGGTTCCCTTACTGAGCTACACGGTGATGCAAGGGAAGGGGGACACCTTAACAACATTTGGGTTTTAGTAAGAAGAAAGAAGAGAGGATGGATGCTGGGTAGGCAACCAACAGTGCCTGCCTTGTCCCCGTGAACCACTTTGTTACACATAGACAAAGCCTGGACTGTGGAGACCTGGATTCAAGCCCTGAATAACCCTTGGTCTCTCCAGGTGACCGTGACCAAATTACTCAACTTTTACAAGGGTTTCCTATCTTTAAACCAGATATAAGAATAATTACTTTTTAGGGTTATTGAAATTACTAGATGAGAATAGTAACTACAAATGTAAAAAAAAAAAAGAGATTTATAGAATTTTGGCCTTAGTAAGTTTTCAATTTAGTTTTTACCCTTTTACTTTCTTGTGCATGTCAACTCCCCATTCCTGGCAAAAGCATTCGAATTCTACAAACTTTATTCATTGATTTGCTGGCCAAGATTTTGCTTGAGAAACATGATATCAAAGCTCTTCCAGGGCCACTCTGTGGTATCTCAATCTGGTTCCTTTGTTCAGAGATTGGAAGTGTTTATTGATTCGGAGCGCTAGCACACTTTTTATTTATAAAATAAAATGTAATGGTTACATAACCTGCCTAGCACAAAGAGAGTGCCATGTTGTTCTGATGGAGAAACCTTTAAATTGTGCAAAATGGTGACTGTCTGGTATACTAGACATAAAACATGTGCCAACTTCTCACAAAACCTAAATCAGGCAGGTAGAGACTAATCCCACCACCATGAAATCTCATCTGACCTAATTTCAAACTATGTTTTGACTTGAAGCTGGTCTCAGGCCATTAATACCCAAATTGGAATTGAGTGGTAGCCGTGCGATAAAATCTTATGCCAATATACCTTTGCAAATAAATTTGATGGTTCTATTGAAAATATTTGAATTTATTCTCAGTGAGTTTAAGTTTATTAGGTGGAAGGATATAATATGTAGTGAGTTAAGAGGGTAGAAATAGGACAGGAAATATACTCAAGATTAAGAGCTGTCACTTATAGGTGGAATATAAAACTGAAAGTAACAAAGACACAGAGACCTATGGACACACTCAATAGCTTGGTGATTGCCTGAGG
>PVKE010030186.1:0-19781 GCA_004027555.1 Craseonycteris thonglongyai
ACAAATGTACCACAAGAGGTCATTGATGAACTTATGATGTCAGAAGAAGAACATGATGAGGATTTTGAAGGATTTTAAGCTCACAATGCTCCTCTGCCTAGAAAAACCTCTTATCATCCCAGTCAGTCACAAACAAGCGTTTTCTGCAAGTTCTTCATGTAATTTTCTTTCCAGATGATGCCATCATTGTTAATGTTCTGTTTTGGATTTCTTGTTTCTTGCCATTTGTGAAGAGACCTTCTATTTATTGTATCAATGTATGGTATATTACAGTATGTTTGAAAAATGTCATTCATTAAAAATTTAATTAAAAAAAGAACTGGTGTTGCCTCGGAAGTGGGGGGTAGTCTTATACAGCGAATATAGGCCTAAACCTATGTTTTAACTGTAAAATTAGGGGATCGTCTTAAACGCCCGGTTGTGTTATACACCGGAAAATACGGTATATGTTTTTGTCTTTGCCACATGTCATGAAAATTCACAAGGGCTTCTTGCACAAATCAAGTGAAGGAAAATCGGGTTGTAATGTGAGAGTGGGATTCCGATGACATCATCTCAATTTTTTTGTTTGTTTGTTTGCTTATATATTTTTTTTCTTAACCTTGGTATGCTTATTGTACAAGCAGCATTTTATTTAAACTTTAGTGGTTCTGTGATGTGTGTGAGATAGTGTGTGTGGGCAGGGCTTGTTTTCATGTTACCCTAAGTGCCCAACCTTTTTGTAACAAAACTATATGTCAAGCAGGCCTGGGCAGACATTTTCAGAGCAAGGTCTTCTTATAAATTTTTCCAAGAGTTGCAGTCTATTAGCTATTTATTTTCACTTGCTCAACTACGTACAGCCATGTCCATAGCGAAGAGTGGATTCTCACCTCCAGCAGCTATATGTGTATGTATGATAAATGTGTTTCTTTTACATTTAGCTGCCTAGCCACCAAGCCCCAGTGAAATGTAGTGTCCACTATGACAATTTTCTTAATCCAGGAGGTCACCCCAAAATTGCTTGGCAGTCCACCAGTCCAACAGTGGACTGCAATCAATGTCTTTCTTGCCTAGTCCTGATGTAGAGATTATGTCCTATTAGATGTCCAATCTACAAGGCCATAAAAATAAAAGCCCCAATTTAACTTACTTGGCAAATGTACCCAGGTCAAAATTGGCTACAAAATTTCTAAACTATCTGGCTTCAATTTTTTGTGTAGATTTTTGTTGGTGAAAAATTTCTTCCTAGTGATCATTAATGTATTATTGAGAACATTTCAATGATATAAAGTTTTAAGTTGTTTTCAATAGAAGGGTTGGTCTATATTATGGGAATCAAACTCACTATAAACTTTTAAAATTTTGAAATATTGTATCATTTTGTACCAGGATCCTCTCATCAGCCATGTAATGAAATAGTTGTCATCTCTCCACAAATCTGTTTATGATTCAGTTTCTCTCCTCTTTTTTCAATCTTCACTCTCTTATTGTTTAGAACTATATCCATCTTGCTTTCTTATGTTGTTTTATTCTTTTTTTGTTGTCATTATAGAGAAAAACAGAGTGTAGTCATAGAACATAAGAGTGTGAGCACAAAGGAAAACAGTGAACTAGTTACTTAACTCCCCTAAATGTCATATTACATTTTAAAATGAGGATTGTAATGAAATCTTCCAAATAAATTTGTTATGAAACATTAGATGTACAAGGATTAGTTCTCTCCTGGGCCCATTATAGAGCTCCTGAAAATCATTATTATATTTATGTCAGTGTACTCAATTGCATTAAGGATAGATTATTAATTCCCAATAATGGCAATCAAAGTCAAAGAGATATCACAAAAATAATTTAGGCATTGTACCTAGAGTAGAACACAATAAATGTTACATCTTCAAATATTTGCATTTCAATTATTCCTTTAGTGTTTGCATTAATTAAGTCTTTGAGGTGTTTTAGCTGTTTTATTATCTGGGAAGCTAAGGTTAAAAAATCAAAGCAGTAAAGTTTAAAATTATAAATTAAAAAGGACATTTTAATGAAACAAAAATTATTTTAAAAAGCACAAAAATAATTAAGAAAGCAACAATAGACATTTGGAAATTTCATAAGTGAAAAAGCAACATAATACTTATTAATACTTATAATCTGTGAAACATTCTAGAACATGATATATTTTAAAAAATCAAATTTCAAAAGAAGATAAATAGTATTAGCCAATGTGAATATAAGCAATAACATTTAAAAAACTCCCCTTACATGTTTTAAAAACTTGTGCAATTACATACTTGCAGGATGGTACGGTCATAGACAATTACATACTCTCTAGAAAAATATGTTTATAGAGATATATGTGAGGGCAAATATCTTAGTAAATATGAAATAAAATTGATTTTGATATAGAAATATTACTAGGGTTTACATTCAAATTATTTAGTTTAAATCATATCCCTGTGTTTTATTCATTCTTTTGAAAAATAATAAACCTACTTTTACCTTGGCTTTTTTATCTCCTTAAAGTCTTTGTAAATATTTGCTATACATGTAGTAAATACTTTTCACCTAACCAATCTGTGAAACATACTTAAGAGCATCATGCTAAATGAAATAAACCACACAGAAAAAGCTAAGAACCGTTTGACTTCACTCATATGTGCAATATAAAACTGAAGGCAACAAAGAAACAAAGCCTAATTAGCATAGTTAATAGTTTAGTGGTTACCTGAGGTTAAGAGGAAGAGAAATGGGAGAAGAGTGAAGGGGAGCCAAATATAATGTGATTAACAAAAAGCTGACTCTGGGTTATGAACACATAATACAACACAAGCACATAGAAGATGTACTAGAGGATTGTAAACCTGGATCTTACGTAATTTTTATTAACCAATGTCACTCCAATAAATTTAACAATAAAAAACAAAAAAAATCCAATGTAATAAAGTTAAATCTTGTCTTAAAAAGGTGAATAAAATCTGAGTCAATATTTTATACAAGGCAATGCAAAAACATTTTTACACAAACCTATCTTATGTACTTTTTAATTAATCAAAATACAAAAAGGTCATTTAGATAAAACCAAATACAAAGAATTATATAATAAAATATGTGTATTCACTAAGTATTTATTATCACTTGTTAACTTAAGCGCAAGAAACAAATACAGGGTCTGACAGAAGTAATGCCCTGGCATAAGTAATGTCTCTTTTTAATGAGTTGGTAATCTATACTAAATATGTTATTACAACGTCATAAGCAAGTAATTCTGTAACACAACAACATCACACTCAAGCATACTATGACATTTTAGGTGCAATGTTCAAATTGCTGTCCACCTTGCATGAGATAATGTTAAAACAGTATTACTTCTGCCAGACCTTGAATGTGTCATTTGGATTATTTTATCTAAGAGTTGAACATAATCCACACTTCCAAAAATTGTTTCAATTACATTTTATCACTTTTCATTTTGTATTTTTAAATACATAGGGTCTGAGGCTAAAATTTGATAAAATTATTTTGTATTTTATCACTTACAGCTTGAAAATTCCAGTGGACAGGAATGTTCATCCATTGGAAAGTTATGAAGCTGAAGATAACATTCTGCATTAATTGTCAATCTATTTAGATGGAAAAACAAGTATTTAAATGAGAAATAATTTCAAGGATTAAACATTTTTTCTCTAATTTTCAAACAGGTTTGACCTACACAATGAACTTTGATAAATTAGAAAATAATAATTCAAAAATTTTGAAGCCTTAAATAGTAATATTACGTTTGTAAATGAGTAATAAAATTTTAACATTCCCCCTTACAGTCAACTAAACCACCTTTGTATACATTTAGTATATCTGTTTACAGTTAAAAATGAGTACTTCTGGAGCTCAAACAAACACACATGTACAAACACACACACATGAAATTAACAGAGTGCACACGGTTAAGTATGGTAATATTTTTAATTTATTTATCATGAGCACCTTTCCATTAAGTATTATTCTTAATAACAGATATGTTCAAGTCAATGATTCTTACACATCAACATTTATATATTCCTTTTGTAAAGATGCTGTGCTACATCATTGAAAATCAGTGTTACTTTGAGTTTAACAATTGTTTCCAAAATACTGCACCATTTTATTTAGATTTTAGTGTATGAAAGTAGCTCCATATTTCTTACTTTACAACTTTGAAAGAGAAAAATTTATGAGTTGATCAAATATTGGCATGAAAATAAATTAGAGCAACTACATGTTTTTAGAACAGTATTACCTTAGAGTATATAGAACTCGTCCATCATTCCAAATTCTAAGTAGACGATTAGGGGTTGTTATCCAATGAGCATCAGATTTTCTTGAATTTCTGAAGAAAGTATCAGGAATCCAAATTTTTCCAACCATATTACTGTTAAGCATAAGCACTTTCATGGTACTATTAAATTTTAAACGACTATCAAACCAGGTTTGGGCAAAAATTATATCAATTGTGTATTCCTAAAAGATAAAAAAGAAGAGTAATGACTCATAAAAGTAAAGTCACTTCATTGGTTTCCTTTAGAACTTTGAATTATCATATTATAAATATTTTGTTAGTAGATAGCATTTAAACTCAGGCTTTTTGGGGAAAAAAATTCCATAAGCTTAACTTTTTTTTTTTTTTTAATTTAACTTTTTAAATTGTTTTGACAGAGAGACAGAGAGAAGGGGGAGGGCCTAGAGCAGTCTCCACAGTTGCATGTCATTAGTTTTCTACAGTTTCATTCCACAGGTGGCTGCAGAGTTGCACAGGGTAGGAACTGGCTGGGGACCTCTTTATGGGAGGCGTGTCCCTGCGAGCCAGGGGCCTTCCACATGGGAAGTACACCTGAGGTGGGAGCCGAACCAGGGGCCTCCCACATAGAAGACTCGCCCTGATAAGAACCAAAGTAGGGGCACACCGCAGTTCACCATATGGGTCCACACGGGCTGGGGCTGGGATTCATTCCTAGGATCCTGGGGCTGCAAGGTGAGTTTTCAACCCATTGAGTCATCTTGGCATCCCCTTAACTTTTTTTTTTAATTACTTGCATGAGTCAGGTGGAAACCATCTAAGATTAATAATTATTACTGTTGACCAGTGTGGCTTTATATATTTTTTGTAAATGTTATATAAGATTTTATAATATGTAGGATATAGTCATAAATATAAAAGCAAGTCATCTTAATGTTAAAAATTATAATAATTTTTGTGATAGTTGCATGGTACATAACAAGGAAAATCACAAACAAGTACAAAATTAAGATGCAAATACTCAATTATCTAAAAATCTTAATTATGCTTTGTCCAAAAAATGTATTAAAATTACTTAAATCCACTGTATTTAAATATTATACAGCAGATACACACACACACACACACACACACACACACACACACACACTTCTTGAGCAGCTTCACAACAGTTATCTTTCACTCTATCTTGTCCTAATTCTGAGGTCACATGTATTTTATTTGGATGAAATTATGCTTTATCCTAAAAGTTTCTTTAACTGACACACAAATGATTAACGATTCAGAATCTAACAGTGTAATTTGTGCTAATGACATGGTTTCTGAACCATGAAATAGAAAGAAGGCTCAGAATCATTCTGATAGGTAAGTAGATCACCAGTAGATCTGTAGACCCCAGGAAGACTATTTAATTGATGTAGTGTGCCAGAATTATGTTGTACTTTTGTATAGAGTCAAACAGCAGAAACTGCTTTAAATAAAAGAAGAGGTTTACATAGCTGCCAGGATTATGGCTTGGCCAAAATCCAACATTTGTTGGTAGAGGCAACATCATGCTTCTTGGTAGGTACACTTGACAGCAGTATTCCTAATTACCAGGGTACTAAACCTGGCACTTGAGAACTAACTGGTCTAGTGGTAGGTTTTAGCAAGCAGCTGTGAAGCCTGCTTAGCAGCTGACAAGATCTTCTTTAGAATATCTATTTAAAAAAGCAGTAATAACTGTTGCAAGAGTTACGACTGACATAGGGTCAAATTCTCCAAAGCAGAGTCCCACAGAAATATACACAATTTTCTACTCAAAATTATTCTGCCAATCTAATTATAAGAGGGGAAAGACAGATTGTGCATCCCAAACCCTTTACAGAAGTTAATAATTTCAAGCTTTTTTAAACTGCTAATCCTTAATCAGTGTCTCACTGAGATAAGGACATTAAGTTTGTGCCATTTTATATGTAATCAAAAAATCTAGTTTCATTTACTCATTTCTATTAGTGTAATTTCCAGAAAATGATGAAACTGTTCATGTACTTCAGGTTTCCCTTTAGCGATTATAATAATCTGCATAATAAATAAGCAAAAAAAGAAACATGAATAGGAAATTTCAATCACTCAGAGCAAGAGTGGTAGCTTCTAAGAAAAACATTTTGAGATAATAAACAGTGCATTTAACATTTGATATCCAATATAAATTATGAGATTTACTTTGTCTCTTTGCAAGTTAGCTGAGAAAACATTAGTGAATAAAGGTAAAGAAGTGAGCCAACTTGATTTCTAACTCAATCAAATTAAACCAAAACTGATGGAAATGTATGTAGCATAGTTTTTCTACTACATTGTCAGCTTTGCAATTATGCAATGTGTCTCCAACTTAAAAGTACTAGTTCATTCAATACTACTGTCTTTCTAGAAATGGAAGAAACTTCACAGAATGCAGTAATTATTCCAGATTCAGAATTTAATCATGAAATTTGGCTGGGCCTGATGTGATCATCTCACTTTGATATTACTATCTCCCTAAATTATCTATTCACTTGGTCAAACTAGTCTGGTTGGCAGTAAAGCAAATACTAAGGAGATGCACATGTAGAGAAAAAAATACAAATGTAGTTTGCAGCGCAGGCTGGCAGGCTGAAGAACCAGGAACGAACTGAAGTTTCTGTCTTGAGTCAAAGGCAGTCTGAAGACAGAATCCCTTCTTCGAAGGCCTTTTCTCTTAAAATTTTCATTAAGGGAAACCGGGATGGCTCAATGGGTTAAGTGCTCACTTTGCAGCCTGGGGGACTGAGGATCAAATCCCAGCCCTGGCCCATGGGGACCCATATGGTGAACTGTGGTGTGCTTCCCATGCAGGAGGCCCCCAGTTCAGCTCTTGCCCCCCACTCAGTTCAGCCCCTGGCTCCAGGGGGAGTGCCTTCCATGCTGGAGGCCCCTAGCCCAGTTCGCGCCCTATGTTGCCCCCAACCCACCTGTGTAGAAAAAAACTATGAAGGTTGCTCTGGGCCCTCCCCCTTCTCTCTGTCTCTCTCTGTTTCTGTCTTTCTTTGTCTCTGTTAAAAACAATAAAAAACAAAGAAAAACAACAACAAAAAAATTCATCTATTTGAATGAGGGACAACCACCATATAAAAAGTGTTCTGATCTACCCGAAGTGTACTGATTGACATGTTACCCACATTTTTTAAAGCCTTTATAGCAACATGTAGACTTATGCTTGACAAATATCTGAGTACCATAGCTTAGCCATGTTGATGTTTAAAATAAAACCATGGAAGAGTTACATTCACAATACAGAAAGTCTTAACAAAACTTATGCATGTGGTTCTTTGCCAGATGAGCTAAGTTGAATAATTGTTTTGATAGGAAATAACATATTCCTCCTAGATCATGTTTCCTAAGTCAAAATACATTCTTTTAATTTTGTCACATTTTTTACTCACTGTACCTCTCAGTAAAATTTGTTCCATACTACTCAAATGCACCAATGGAATCTGACACAAATTCTTTTTTTTTTCTTTATGTCTCATTCTTTTATTTTTTTAATTCCCTGAACTCTACACTACACCTAGCCTTATTCAACAGCCACACTTTAATGACTGATAATAATTTTTTGTCTTTATTTTATCTCCTCTTGTCTACCATCTACATATATTTGTCAGTGGATTAATAATCTAGGCACAGGGATAAAAATGAAGTGATTTCTTATTAATCCTGCAAAATATCAAATATACACTAGAAAATATAGATTACCACTTATTTCATGCAGACATTCCCTTGTTAAGAAATTGTCAGATTCAATTTTGATACTGAAGAAAAGTAATAAATTTTGCAATTTTATTTTTTGGTTGAAGAACTTCCAAAATAAACTATATAATTATTTGCAAAATAATTTCAAAATGTTACCTATTTCAGGTGGACACTGGACGCATTGGAGGAGCACTTCATAAATTATATAGATGCTTACCCACTGTGTTGCACACATGAAAATAACATTAATTAATGTTGAACATCAACTATTATTTAAAATATATATGTATAGTCATGGGATGTAGAGTACATCACAGGGAATATAGTCAACTGTATTGTAACAGCTATGTAAAGTATCAAATGGGAAATAAGTCTTTGGGGCTATCACTATATAAAGTTCACAAGAACCTAAACATGTTCTCTTATATGCATGAAACTAATAAAAAGAAAAAGATTACTGCACAGGACTAAACATACAATGTTGCCTATTCCTTGTACCATTCATGGGAGAATAGATGTGGACTGTCCTCCTTCAAGGTATTCATTGTTAGTAAGGGAAACATCATGGGCAAATCAACATCTCTTTTTATCAGTCTACCATGATAATTACACTTCAGAATCTAAAATTTTAAACAATAATGTCCTCTAGACATTTATAAATTTGTTAATGTAACTTCCGACAGTTAAAGATGTCTTGTTAAGTTTCATCCAAACCATGCCTAACTGCTACCAAATATCATACGGCAGGACAATTAATTGAATAAACTCTAGGAGCTTTCCCAACATACAAACATAAAAGATAATTTTTCATCACTGTTATTGTAAAATGGATATAAAGAAGGAACAGAAGTACACATGGAGTGCTCACACAGGGAGTTTAAGTGAAACAAAAAAAAAAACGCAAAATGCACAACAAAGGCTTTCCAGACTCACTACAGCACTGCATCAAGCACAAAGACAGAAATATAAATGGCCAGAGGAAAAGCAGCCAATTGACAAATCTGATATAGTAAAAAATAACCTATCAAAACAGGATAAAAACTTTTATTTGGAAATTATATATTTTGAAAAAGTCTGCTGCCTCCTATTTTAAATTGTTTATTGACACATTAAAGATTCTTGCCACTGTCCACAGACTTAATGCAGAAAAAGAAGATTTTTCCAATATAATCATTATGCTACTAGGATGGCATTATTTGCACTACTGTCAGAAACATTATCTTCCAGTGTTTACCTAAGTAGTACCAATTGTGCATATCACAGAGCTAAGTGCTCTTTCCAGAAAATGTAAGGCTTATCATACAATTTTCACAATTCCTTTTAAAAATTGCCATAATACCCATTATAGCAAAAAGTCAAGACATTTAAACATTTTCTTTCTTTCACATTTTAGTTCAACTGCAGAGCATCAGATATTAGTTCAAATCTATTGCCAAGCTAAGACCTAAATCTTCAGTATATTATTAAAATCTTTTGCTCTAAAAAGTATAAAAATCACACATTGCATAACAGATAGGGCACTGACTTCTAATTATGTACATAAATTTAAATATTATCTAGATAATAAGCAAAATCAATACTGATATGTTGAAAATGTGTTGTGTAGTGAGAAGTTATGATGTATTGTAAAGAAAACTGTTTGAATGGATTAAGAATATCATGTCATAGATTCAATTCTGGGATTTACTAGTATATAAACAAGTCACTTACTCTGTCTCACTAGAAACATAAGGGCACTAAGCAAGATCACTATTGTGATCTTTCCCAGCTCTAAGGGTTGGTGATCATGAGACTGTTATAAAATATAGAAATTAACTTGTTAAAAAATGTTCTAAAAAAAATACAGATAAAGACTAAGATGAAAATGGTATCTTCCAGTGACCCTTACTCATAAAAATACTTCCAATCTATAGGTATCTTTGTTATTTTCATTAATTCTACTTACATAATTCATGACAAATTGATAATTGAAAGTGGCTTAAGCCAGTGGCTGCCAAATCTGATTGACTAAACATTTCTGAAGAATATTTTCCATATTATTGTTCCAAATTACTAAATCAGAATCTTCTGGAATAATGCCTGATTGTTGGTTTTTTGTTGTGTTTTCTTTTCTTATAAAGAGAAACATTGAATGTTTTGCATATAACTATAATTTGGGTTATAACAATTTTGATATTTTTTTCAAAGATTTATTTTATTTTTTGAGAGAAGGTGAGAGAGAGAGAGAGAGAGAGAGAGAGAGAGAGAGAGAGAGAAAGGAGAGGGCCCAGAGCAGTCTTCATAGTTGTACATCATTATATGTGATACAGTTTCATTCCACACAAGTGGATGTGGGGCCACAAAGCACAGGAATTGAACCGGGGCCTCCCACATGGAAGGGGAAAACCTTCGCCACCAAGCCATCCTGGTGATTACCAGTTGAGCCACAGTTCAGCATATGGGTTTGCACAGATAAGGCCAGAATTCAACCACCAGACCTTGTGGTTGCAAGGCATGTGTTCAACCACTGAGCTATCCCAGCACCTTCCAATTTTGAAATTTTTTACCTAAGATTCTATTCCTTTCTTCAGGTGTTTGTATTCAGTATCACTAAACTTCTAACTAAAGAAAAAAAGGAAGAAAGAAAAAAGAAATAGATAAATAACTTCATTATACAAAATAGTATGTATCTAAATGTAGAATTTTAGAGCATTTAAACACATATTGGAGTTAATATCTATAGATGGAAAGTTTTGTCTAGTATTCCTCAAACTGAAAAATGAATGCTGCTGCCATATCTCCAAATACAAGGTCTATGACAACGTGTGAATATGTGTATATGTGTGCATTTAAAAGAAATTTGGTTTTTAACATTCAATTAATATATGTACCTCTACACAATTTTAAAACATAATCTTCTAAAATGCTGAAATATTAACCTCCTAAAGTATATCAGGACATACATGTTAAAGTACCACTATATTTGCTAAACTGTATTTTTCTTAAATATTTCTTAGTATTGTTTTGCTATGTTTTTATACTACCGCAAATAATTAACACTCATCACTCTCCTACAGAAAATAAAATTATATATAATACAAAATTTAATATAAATTTTATATTAAAAATATAAAAATTAAAATGGTTGCCTAATAACTTTGAGTTCATCATTGAAAGCCCTTGGTAGGTACCATGTAACCCAAATATTTAACTCTTACATGAAGAGGTAAAATGAAAAATCATAAGTTATATTTGAATCAACCATTATATAACAAATAAAATAGTGACTTGGAGCAGATAGGTAGAAACCAAGACTAAAACTAACTTTTATTTACATGAATGAAAGAGTTGAAAGGGGGGATGCTGGGAAAGTTTAGCAGGTTGAGTGCTTCCTTTGCAACTACAAGGTCCAGGGATTGAATCCTGGCCCTAGCCCATGCAAACCCCTATGCTGAATTGCAGCACAACTGGTATCTGCCAGGATGGCTCCTCAGTAAAAATTTCACCTCCCATACAAGAGGCCCCTGATTCAGTTTTCACCCCGAATGGCCCCACATCCACCTGTGTAGAATGAAACCATGTCACAAGTAATGATGTACAACTATGGAAACTAATCTGGGCCCTCGACCCTCTCTCTCTTTTTCTCTTTCTCTCTTAACTTCTCTAAAACAATAAAATAGAAATCTTTAAAATTAATTGATTAATTAATTAAATTGAAACAAACTATCTAGTCCAGGGCTGGGCAAGACATCAATTATGGTCCACCAGTGGACCACCAAGTAATTTGGGGGTAATTATCCAAGTAATAAAATAAATAGCTATTGGACCATGACACTTGAAGAAGTAGCCCCTGCCCTGAAAAATTCTGCCCTAGCCTGATCTAGGCCCTCATTTTGCCACTTTCCCCCTAAAGCCCAGCCTGAGGCCAGAACTACCAAACACTATAGGCCCATTGTACAATATTCTATATCTATTAATTCATAAAGGACTCAAAACTATAACTAAACTGAGGCCTCTATCTTAAGGCATATCATTAGAAAATAATTCAAAATTGACACATTGAAATCTGACCAAGTTGTATCAAAGATTTCAGAGGTGTTTGTACCCATATACTAAGAAAATAGTTATTGGTAACTAAAAAAAATTTGATAACATTACTCTTAATCACAATAAACTGCAAGCAACCTTAATGTTAAATAATGGATTATTAAATATATGCAGTACAAGTATATCCCCTAATATTATGTAAGATTTAAAAATATGTTCCAGAAAGTAATTAAGTAGAATAACAGTTCTCATATATCAGTAGAAAGACATGTTATCAAGTAATATGTATAATATAAGAGCATTTACTAAAGTTATACACATAAAGTTATTAAAATGTAGTAACGATGAATACTGAATAATGATAATTTAGCATATTTCTTTTCTTTCTTTCTTTCTTTTTTTTTTTGCCTAAATCAAATTTCTAATTTTTCTATATTGGACATGCATTTCTTTTAAAATATAGAAATAAACTCTTTGTATGACTCTCTTTTAGAAAAATGGCATAGGGTCACCATTTACAATTTAAAATATTATAGGTCATTGCACATCATTTTTCTTAGCTTTTCTACTTCTGTATTGATCTAATTTTTATTTTTTAGCCATCTTCCCCACCGGATTTTATGCTTCACTGAAGGAAGGAGGCCATATCTTTGAGCAGAAAATGTACTAACTTTACAATACAGGTAGTTAAATACACATACAACAAATAAAATCATGCAATGAAATAAAATAAAAATACATTTGTTTACTTCAAGAAATAATAAAACTGGGGAAGCTGGGATGGCTCAGTGGGTTAGGTGCTCACTTTGCAGCCCCGGGGACCAAGGGTCGTATCCCAGCCCTGGCCGTGCTGACCCATATGCTGAACTGGGGAGTGCCCCCAGTTCAGTTCTCACCGGGGCAAGACCCCAGCCCAGTTCCTGCCCTGTGCAGCCTCGCGCCCACCTGTGGAATCAAACTATGTGGAAAAACCAATGATGTGCAACTATGGAGATTGTTCTGGGCCCTCCCCCTTCTCTCTGTCTTTGACTCTGTATCTTTCTCTCTCTTGTCAAAAACAATAAATAAATTTTAAAAAAGGAAATAATAAAATTATTTTGATATTTTGGCGATTTGGAGATTAATTTAATTTGTAAATTCTAGGATCTTTAATGTCATATTTAAAGGGCACATGAGCATACTGAGTTAAAGAAGCATAGAGATCAAAACAATACTCATTAAATTATAATTTATTTTTTTCTCTGTTAGTACTGAATCAAGATAGACATACATTTTATATTGCTTTAAAATAAAGACTCTGAGTTTTATATTCCACATATGAATGGAATTCTGAAACTAAAAGCAACAAATGGACAACACAAGCAAATAAAAACTCATAGAAACAGACAATAATACAACAGTTATCAGAGGGAAGTGGGGAGAGACAGAAAAGGGTGAAGAACATCAAATATATGGTGATGAGAGATTTGACTTTGTGTATTGAACATAGGATGCACACATAGATAATGTATTAGAGAATTGTACACCTGAAACCTATGTGATTTTTCTAACCAATGTCACCTCATTAAATTTAATAAAAATAAAATAAAGCCTGTGGAAAACAATATATTTTACAGTACCTAATGCCAAAAAAAATTAATATGTTATAGTAAAGAAATTAAAACTATATATGCTTTAAAGTATTTTACAAACCAAGCAAATAAATTTAAAATGATTAAATGTAAATGCATATCTTCAACTATTTTAATTTATCACATTCAGGAAGACTAAATTCCTTCTCTTCACCTCCATGGGCACATGCAAGTCAAATATTCAGACTGAAAACAGAATCTTGTTTCCATGCTTCTACTACTTCATAATTTCTGAACTTTATGTACTTTAATATATTAAAACAAATAAATAGGGTTTCTTTGAAACCTAGGAGCTATGTTTCAGGCTACATTTTCTTAAATCTAGAAGCAGCAATAACAAAAAAGGAGGGAAGAAGGGAGTGGTGCAACTAGAGCAAAAGAGAACAAGGTAAGTCTATTGTACACAGACACCGATTGCACAAACCATGCTGAAGTAATGTGCTCCTTGCAATGAAAGAAATTCATGGAGAATAATTTATCTATGAGCACCAGCTTTTTCAATATATTTAGAATGTTTAAACATGAGTCATGTGTCTGTACAATTCATTATCAAAAATAAGTTTAAAAAAAACAAAATAAAGTTAAAAAGAATTAAAAGCCAGTTCTCACCAAACAGATTATATAACTATATAGCACCCCCCCTCCACACACACACATTTGATACTTGGCCACTCCACTTGAAAAGCTTCCCTCTTCCTTGTCTAATTACAGTCCAGTCTGCTTGCTTGATTACAGTCATATTCAAAGTAATTTTGTTCATTTTATTTAAACTGAATTTTAATTTTACTATATTGTGACTTAAACAGTTTTTTCTGTAGATTGCTCCTTATTAAGCCCTAGTATGACAATGCTTCTCTTTTAATAAAAACTATCAAATATTTCATTTTTTCCCTGTATGAGCTTTAGTATCACCAGTTTTAGTAGCAATTTAAATTAATTAGCTTTTTAAAAACTATCACTGTCCAAGGTTATAAGCATATAGTTTGCCTCACTGGGAAAATGAAATGTTTAATACCATCAAACTTTTATAAAGTAAGATCATCAAAAAAGCCTCTTGGTAGGCATTATTGTCAAAATATCTCTGGAATATTAACACAGCCTTGAACCTTATTTCTCTTTATTTTAATGGCCACATTTTTTTTTATAATGAATTCATTCAAATTGAAAACCAAGGCCCAAAATAAAAAAATATATACAATTCAGGAAAATGTACATTTCCATATGCTCAGACTTATCTTTTCTAAGTACTAGTTAATATAAAACTCAACATTTTAAAATTATCTTAAAAATAAAATTAACATTTTAGTAATGTATTACTTTATGAAATTGCCTATTTGCATAATGGTAAGCAATACACACAGGGATATAGAAGTTTTATCCTTACAAAAATCAATTGGTTGCATAAAATTTTAGATTTGGCACAGGTAATACTAAAAAACTCATTGAAATTTTCTTTTTTTTTCTTTCTTTCTTTTTTTTTCTTTTTGCCACCATGTTTTCTACATTTTCTTGTCAACTTAGTTTCATTTACTACTTCAACTAGATCATATAGGCCATTAAATGTATGTGTTTTTTAAGGTTTCATGCTCATTTATTTTTCCTACTTTTAAAAATTAAGACTGTTTTCTCCACATGTCAAAGATTTAGCTACTTATTGATGGATATTTGCTCCAGAGCTTTCTCCTGAGAATTAGCTCCTAATATCAGACTCTCAAACTCAACTTATCCACAGCCAATTCATATTCTTTTGCAATACAGAGCCACAGACATCAGATATGGTATGGCTCAAATGCTATTAGTGCAATAACTTATGCAGGTAGCTGTGAAATTTAATGACAATCATGTGAACATTGTATTGAGTAAGAAAAAACGGAGTCTGACTATAATACTATTGGAATAAACAGGCAGAGGCAATTGTTAGGTATTATGGTTATTAAGATATAAAGTGGTTTAGGCCTTATAATAAAGAAACAATTTTACTGTTGAATGATCATTAAATGAAGTAAGGGAGAAAATCAACAAAGCCTTGGAGAATTATCTTTGGATGGTGTTATGGTGTGACTTAGTATATATTCTCCCAATGTTCCTATGCTGAAGCCCTAATCTGCTGTATCTCAGAATGTAAAATATTTGCAGTTAGATAGAGAGTGAAATGATTAAGTTAAAATAAGGTCATTAGAGTTGGCCCTAATTAAATCTGGTTTCCTTATAAGGACTAGTGTCCTTATAAGAAGAGAAAATTTGGACACACAAAGAGCACCAGGGATATATTTTCAGAGAAAGTTCATGTGAAGAACCAGCAAGAAGGCAGCCATCTGCAAACCAAGGAGAAAAGCCTACAAAGAACCCAAACTTTCTGATACCTGGAATGGACTATTGTCCTTCTGAATTGGAGAAATAAAGTTCTGTTGTTTAAACAACCCAGTCTGTGGCGCTTTGTTATGGCAGCCTGACACCAATACAGATGACAAACTCAAAGGAGATGAATATAACAAATTATTGAGCTCATTAAATAGGACCTAGTAGTTTGACATATAAAAATGAAATTATTAGAGTTTGAAAGAGAAAAAATTAAACCTGTTTTAATGTCTATTGGTGTTATTGGAGATATTAATTATAACTTTCAAGTAGTAATAAAATATTATCAATTCTATGTATACACCACTTCATCATTTTCCATCTGACATGACCTTCCCTTTACATTCTTTTCCTATTCTCTCTCCCTCCTGTATTTATTTATTTTTAATTGTTAAATTTATTGGGGTGGCTTTGGTTAGTAAAAATTATATAAGTTTCAGGTATACAATTTATATACGTACTTTATTTCTTTTATATTCTCTCTCTTTCCTCTCTACCACCATTCTCTTATCTCATTCTCTTCTAAGCCAAATTCTTCAATATAGTAGTTTATAAAGTTAAGTTTCATTCCCACTTAATCCCCCCCTTGAAATCATCACATAATAGCATGCTCTGCAGAACCCACATATGTCTATAGTACTCTGTAATAAGAAGTTAGATATGAGACCAATTTTGAAGATGAAGGAGAAACATAACATTAAGTTCTTATTTCTTCCTACCTTCACTATTCAACTGAGTTTCATCTAGCAAACATAACCAGTACCAACTAATTGTCAACACCAGTGAACCCAATTTAATCCATTCCTCATTGGGTTCTCATGTATACTTACAATGATTAGTCTCTCCTTCTTCATTCTTTTTCATTTCTCAGATTATATAATTTTCCCTTGGCTCTTTTCCTAAACCTTATTGTTGAATATATTTCTTTTTTTGCACCTCTCTTTCTTCAACATATATTTTATGAACATTCATCTCCTTTTACAATCTGGTCCTTAGGTTTGTGTTCTTAATCTGCATCTTCTCTCGGATCACTTGATGTATTCTTGAGTCTTTAAGTTATCTTACCTCCTGCTTATCCCTCTTCTGTTCCCCATTTACATCTCTATCCAGTCATAACTTCTTCCCTATATAGTGGGCTTAAAATCCAAGTAATTGTTCCACAGATCCTTGAATGTGCCATTAGCCTTTGTAGCCCATGGCTATATTCCATATTTCAAATAATAATTCTACCATCTGCAAAGTCTTCTCATCTGTATACTTTGGAGTTATTCTATGCACAACCAATGAATCACTAACTTCTGAATATCTAATGCATCTAATATTTTTTAGATGTTATTTATTGTCTTCTCCAGATCAATTTCTATTGTACTAGGTAAGGCCTCCAAGATCTATTGCTGAGACTAATGCAAAAATCCTCTTAACTGGTCTCTTTAAACCTAAACTTGGGCCCTTTTATCTACCTTCTATCCTGTTGGAAGTATGATCTATTAAAATTATAAGTCTGCCTATGATACTTTCCTGATGAAATGTTTCCAGTCACTTCTGTTATCCAAGGGGATATAATTCATACAATACATAGGGTTCCTACCATAGTTTATAAGACTATCCTTAATAAGGCTCTTAAACATTATTTGAGTCTTACTTTCTTATATTGCAGTTTATATTCTAGTATTACCACATGGCTGAAAATTCTCCTGATCTTATGAAGCTATTTCAATTTTCTATGATAGTTCATGATCCTTCCTCTACCAATAAATCCCTTTCCTTCTTTATTTTTCCCTAAATCCTGGTTATCTTCTAGATTTCTTCAAAGATTTACTCTTGATGGATTATGTGATAAGATTTTATGTATTAGCACAAAATCCTACCAAATACAGTACACTGTAGTAACAGGGTACACACATTCTTAGATATGGAGATATATTAGCTCCAGTTCCTAACACCTGGCACATAGCAATTGTACATATTGCCCTCAACTCATTTAGAATTAGCTTTCAGAAATGAATTACATATTTATTCTACTACAGAGGTATAAACTCAAGAACTTTATGACAGATAACTATTTTTAATATTCATTACTTACCATATTTATGGGATCAACTGGTCCAATGCTGTTTATATAAACATCAGTTTCAATGACTGTTGGCCTCACTGCAAAATACCAACACACACATGCACAAAAAAAAGAAAGAAAGAAATGGTCAGGACATGACCAGAGGTTGTGTTAAATAAATCTTAGTTTTAAAATAATAAAAATGAGTAATAATATTTACCATTTAAATAATAAAACATTTCTCATTAGGAAATTAAGAAACATAGCCTATTACAAAAGCAACTTCTCAGTTTATAAAATGATCATATAATTAAAAATTAATACTTTTGAGTGAAAATATTGCAGTGTACAACCCACAAAATGTTAAAAATATGTAAATCATTAATTAAAAGTAAGAAAACTAAGGCAATAGAAGTTGCTAGATAATTTTTTGTACAATCATAATAGATTTTTTTCAATTTAAATGGATTTTAGAACTTTTATTTATCCTTACCTCATTTCTCCCTTGTTAACAATATTACTATAGGCTGTATATAGTTGGCTGTAGTGTAAGGTGGATCCTTATCTAATTCTCACAGAGTATGTAATATGGACATCATTATAAACTTCATTGTATTTTGTACAGAAACATTTGTGTTTTTCCAGTTTGTCTTTAAACGGTATATACAGTATTTTTATATTCTATAAAAATGTATAGCACAGTTCAGCCTTTTAAATGTTTATCAAGTGATATGATTAACTAATATCCACAGTTGTGCCATATTTGATTGTTATTTAGGCTTCCAACCTTAGTCAGGTATTTTTAGTTCCCACAATGAGGTTTACCATAATAACAATAATGATAATTTATACTCTTAAGATTTTTGTTTGCTATAAAAAACATACACATAGTTTCTCTTATTATTCTTTCACCACCAAATAGGATATAAAGCTTTTATTTATTGATAAAGGAAATACTTGTTTAGGAATGTGTATTAAAGCTTTATAAAGTAGACAAGAAATAAAATTTTTTTTTTAATTCAATAAAAAATATCTATTACATGAGGGCTGTCCGAAAAGTATCCAACCATGTAATATGAAAAATGGAAGCATTTATGGCTGGATTTTTTTCCAGACAGCCCTCATGTACCTCATAGAAATTTAGAATAAAATTATTCAAAAGAAATAACACAGCAAAAACAAATTTTAGGGTAAAAGTTTCTAATGTAGCATGTTTTTAGTAATATTTACCCAATTCACCTTTTTATAATGTATCTGATTTCCCTTTCTGTCCTAGTGTTTATTACAATTTAGACAGTATATTCCACTTGGCAGGATAAACTTTCTTCTCTAATACATAGCTGAGTCTGCTTTTATGTCTGAGTCTCTGTTCAGCCACATGTCTCCTTGACTTAGAACCTTCCAGTCTGGCAGAGTCCCCATAGTAGCATGCTACAAATGGAAAACTTGAGGCATTTTGAAAGACACTGCCAGCTTAATTTCATAACAATATTTAATTTTACCTTTATAATAAAAGAAAAACAGCACTTAGGAAAACAAAACATTTACATATTTTATTTTTTCTTTAAGCAAAGATTTAATTTCACAATATGCATATTTTCTTAGATAAAAATATAAATAAGTTTTGTTAGAAATAGTTTTAGTATACAAACTATAGGTTTTTAGACCTATATAATAATAACAATGTAATTTGATCTGCTACCCAAAAATTAAATGTCTT
>PVKE010030187.1:0-19780 GCA_004027555.1 Craseonycteris thonglongyai
ACATGCGGGTACAAACATCTTTAAAGATCAAGGTTTTCAAGTTTTTTGGGTAGATGCCCAGTAGAGGGATGGCTGGGTCATATGGTAATTCCATTCGTAATTTTTTGAGGAATCTCCATACAGCCTTCCATAGTGGCTGTACCAGTTTACAGTCCCACCAGCAGTGTATGAGGGTTCCTTTTTGTCCACAGCCTCTCCACATGCTCCTATTTTTAACTGAGAACTACTGTTACCTTAGAATATGGTTTCATCACCATAGAAAGGTCAAAGACCTACTTAACGATAACTTACAACCCTGTAAAATGAACATGTAACAGAAGGTTGTTGCCTTCTTTTCTTGCTTTCCTTACAGAATTTATTTTGTAATGTACAAAAATGTATTTGTGAGAGGTCTATTTCTCTTTATGTACATAGCACATGTAAAGAGGCCACGATGACACTGCAGACACATTTCAGTCTCGTTGTTGAAGCCAGGTTGGTTATAAACTGGAGTGCTTACACGCTGCCTTGTGTGTCAAAGAAGAGGGATCCTCTGGGTAGTAATGAAGCAGAGGCAAGGAGCCATAAGAGACACCAGGAAGGCCTTCCAGTCCCCAGTGTAGTAGTTTCTGGGGGTGCCTAATGAAGTACCACAAACTGGGTGGCTTTAAGCAGCAGAATTTTGTTATCATACAGTTCTGGAGCTTGGAAATCAAAATCAAGGTACCACAAAAGTCATAGTCCCTTGAAAACTGACAAGGGAAGCCTTCCTTGCTGTTTCTTCCTAGCATCTCATTATTTGGTGGCAATCCTTGGCATTCCTTGCCTTGTAGATGCATCACTCCAGTCCTCCATCTTCATGTGGCTTTCTCCCTGGGTCTCCTCATATTGTCTTTTCTCAGTGTGAGTATGAGTATGTCTGCATTTTCAAATCTCCTCTTTTTAAAACATAGATTTATTGTATTGTTTTTGAGAGATAAAGAGAGAGAGAAGGAGAGAAGGGGGAGGGCCCAGAGCAATTTCTATAGTTGTACATCATTAGTGTGACATGTTTCATTCCACACAGGTGGAGGTGGTAGTGCGTGGGGTAGGAACTGAACCAGGGGCCTCCCACGTGGGAGTCGAGAACCTTCACCACCAGGCCATCCTGGCAGTTGCCAGCTGCACCGCAGTTCAGCATATGGGGCTGCATGGGCCAGGGCCAGGAATCAAACCCCAGACCTTGCAATTGTGAGGCAAGTGCTCAAACACTGAGCCGTCCTGGCATCGCAAATCTTCACCATTTTATATGGTCACACTGGATTGGGGTCCACCCATTATGTTTTATTTTAACTTAATTACTTCTGTAAAGACCCTATTTCCAAATAATATCACATTCTGAGATATTAGGGCTTGGCTTTAACATATCGTTTTTATGTTTTTTATGGAGGGACACAGTTTACCTCATAACATCAGGATCTTCACATGTAGACTGGATGGGCCTCAAACTTTACACAGAGTTACAGCAATTGAGGGAGGACAATAGGCATCAGACAAAGTTAAACATCTCTCCAACTATAGGGCCACACATTGCAATTTTTCAAAAGTCAATCTTGTTATTATGTTGTGAATGGCACATCACTTTGTATTTGCTGTGTTAAGAAATGTAAATCTGCGAAGGCTAAACATTTTGAATTCACTATAAATTTTGTAATCCTATTGTGGCATTTCTGTTACATCAGGGGCCTCAGCAGATGAAAGTGCCCAAAGCCTTTGAGTCCTAGTCAAGTTCATGACAGCACAATTTGAATCTCTTTTTCAAGGATTTATCCCAAGGAGGCAACTGTCTCCCTTTAATGTTTGCTTTCCAGTGAAGGAACAATCAGAACGAAAAACTATGCGTCACACTCCATGGTTTAGATCAGTTTCAGGAAAAAGGAATAATAGTTCATTAAAATCACAAATTCTTACCTGTGCCAGTCTCTATGCTAAGTACTTTCCTTGTATTATAGAACCCCACACTAGTAGTCGTTAAATTTAAGGGAATTTAATTACGCTTCATGGTGAAGAAGGTGTAACTCATACCTATATTGACCATGTCACTTTGAAAGTGTGAAAAGCTCTCTTTTTAAATTCTTGGTTACTTAAAAACTTAACATTCTGAATTTTCCCCCCTTTTTGTTGCTTTATTTGATGGCTTTGTATGATGTTTTGTTTTCACAGTATCTCTAATTCTGGTTCTAAGAATCCAAAAACAGGATTCAAAAGGAAGTCAGTTTCTGCCTTCCTGACACCTGACATGCATTGAATACTGGCCAATTTTATTTAAACAATAAAAATATAATTTACACATTTTATGGAAGCATATACATGTCTAAACACTGCGTGAAAATGTTTTTGTGTGTTCTATTTTACACGTACTTTGAAACCTCCTAGTCCTGGAGGTATTTTTATGGTCAGGCACATATGCATGTGATGATTGTATAACTACCCTTGTATTTTGTATTGCATCTAATGAAATTAGCTTTTCTGCTCACCCCTGGGCAAACTTTGGAAATAAGACAATAGTCATAGTTGTTAGTTTCCTGGAGAAATGTTAATGATTAACTTGAAAAAGGAAGAATTTCTTTTATCCAACAGCCTAATTTTTCATAATTCCATACAATTGCTGTGTACCTTATCTTTGTTCAATATATACCATGCAAGATATTATTTCTATACCACTGGTATACATGTATTTTCAGCTAAGGAGAAATCACTACCATACCTAAGGACTTGAGTTCTTTCCAGTTGGGGTGACTGTTTTCCTATCTTAAGCCTTGTCCGTAGCCAGAAATGTTGAATTCAGGCTTTGCTTTAATGGTTGTTAGATAAAGCATCAATCTGATTTCTTTGGATACTAACCACCTTTTGCCTGAATCCACATAACAGCTAATGTTTTCCGTATGTACTCAGCAAATCTTTATTGGTGTCCTCGGGCACAATGTGAAATAGTAAAGAAATATGAGTTACTGTGAATGGGCTAAGACTTTGCAGCCTCTGAGGGGTGTCCTTCAAGACATGCTGAGGAGGACAATTCAGTCTAAAACTTGGGAGATGACCGACTGCCCTGTGGTAGTTGTGATGTTTGGCCTTTAGTCATGGTTGTTCACAGGGTATTTAGTTGAAGGTAGGATCTGCTGTTGGACTAGGCAGACTGGTCTCTGGGTTGACGAAGTAGTTTTCCCCAGCAGGCTGTATGCTGAACAAAGAGGCCAGTCTGCTTGCACGATGGCTTAATGTCTGAATGTCTGGACTGGGCACGAGGCTAGAGGCATAGCACTGACCTTGTATCCATACTGCCTCTTTTAATTTGCTTAACAGCACTGTGAGGTATGTACTAGTATTCTCTCCTATTAATACTATTAGGAAATAGAAGAACAGAAAGGTTAAATGCCTTTCCCTTGATCACAGAGAGAGCAAATAATGGGACAGAGAATTGAACCCAGGTGGTTTGACTCCAGGTACCCCTTTGTTTGGGATTAGCTCATTATACTTCCTCATGGAGGCTGAATAATATTAATAGAATGCAAAGAGCATTGGCTTCATATATAGGCAGCCCTGAGTTCAAATACCAGTTCCACACCTAGCAAGTAAGTGTCTATGTGTCCATTACTTAACTTTCCTAAGTTTCAGTTTCAGCATCTGTTAAATGGGGTGGCTATGAGGATTAAATGACATAATCCGTAGTAATGTCCAGCCTGACAATAATTAAATGTTCAAAAATGCCAGCTCATTTCCTTTCAAGCTGCCTGCTTGTATTCCACTCAGCACCTGAAATAAGGGTCTCCCAATGTGGTCCTTAATTGTTGCGATGGGAATTGCACCATAGTCGTGCTGCTAAGCTGCCACAGTTCCAATAGATGCTTCTCAGATTTGGGGCCTTGGCCAAAGTTCCAGGAGTTTTATTTCCATTCAAGCAGAGGTAAATCCATCCAGACATCCTCCTTTTAAGTATGGAGGGCTGCATCTGTTTCAGACCAAAAATAATACCTTGTGATTAGAAATGTTTTAGTAACATGATTTGTGTGTTTTATTGAAGCAGAGGTTACAATTATTAGCGACACCAGGAATTTCAGACATTTAAACACAGTCTTGACTTCTCCAGAGCAAACCACATCCCTGTGCAATTATTAGTTTATCTAAATACCTTCCATCCAAACCCTAAAACCGAGCTGGCCTCTGTGGGAGGTGGTCCCTCTGAGGACAGACTCTCCACCACGCTGTTGGTGACAGGCAAACAAACCTGGAACTTAGCTGGGGTCGCAATAAAGGTGACTTGGTTCTATTAGCTAGTGATTTGCTACCTGGCTTGGGTCATTGCCTTGTCACCACCAATTTGGCTAGGTTATGCCAACTCCCTGTTTGAAACTGACCTTAAGGATTTAAAAGAATTAAAAACAGGGGTTTCTTTCCCTTGGAGTCCATGCCTTCTGTCATATGATCTTTTCATAGCATCCATTCCAGCTAGTCTCTCACAACCCAACATCTGTTCAAGAGAAGAAAACAAACAAATAAAAAAAACCCAGCTTCAAAATCTTACCTCCAGCCATGGGTTGAACATTTTGATTGTTATTTGGCTCATTTGCTTCATTTTAACAATAATAATTTTTAATAGAAAGAAATCATAATGCCTTTTAAATTTGAAGTAATCTGAATGGGTGGACATGTGTTATGAGAGATGATAACTTAGGTGACCTTAGAAAGGGGCGTACCCACTAGCTGATCCTCACAATCACTGTAATTATGATGTCCACCTACAGACGAGGGGCCCAGGCTCACAGAGAGTAAAACATTTGTATATGATCATACATAGGTGTTAGGGCCAGGATTTGAACCATGGTCCATGCCATTCAAAGCCTATAGTTTTCTAGCTATTTTCTGCTGCTTGAATTTGGGAAAGGCAAAGAGGTACGGCTTACAATCTTAACTATAGACCTCAAATGTATCACCAGAGTGATGAATTCGGACAGACTGATGTTTGCTGCTGTTGTTGCTTTGAACTTAAAATTTAATATTCAGTGGGCCTCATCTACATGTTGCAAATACACTCACATTCCATGGGGTTGAGATTGCCGTGCACTGCACTGGGAGATGTAGGCAACAGTCTCAGGAACTGGCTAGAAGTTTGGGAGCAGCTGAAGACTTTTAAGCAGGATGGGATGTGACCCTATTGGAAGTTTGGGAAGATGGTTCATAGCAGTATGGAAAATGGATTATGAGAAGGAATGAAGGAAGGTAAAATGCTTCAGAAGGCATTTTCCTAGGCAAGCAAGAAATCATGAAGTTCTGACCAATACTTTTTCACATCAAAATTAAAGCTGAATAACTGAGCCCTTCCATGGGTTAATGTACCAGGTGGGGGTTCATAGTAAACAGTCCCAATATAGGCCAAGTTTCTCTCTTTTACTGCCTCTCCTTTCAGCACCTTGGAGGGAGGGAGTATTATCTTCCTTTTTCAAAGCCTAACTCATCTGCTGCTGGGGCCAAAAGTGGTGTGTTGGTACAGGGTGAGCCAAGGCCCCGGATGACATAATTGTACCCACTGAGAAACCTGTGAAGCTCACATGCTTGAAGCAGAGGAAGCAAAGAAAAAGTCTTGTTGAGGGTAAGACAATGGCTGGATCCTGAAGGTTTTTTAGGACATACTGCAGAGCTCAGTCATATTCAAGACAGTATAAACCAGAAGCAGTTTGAAACCAAGTTAAGAGAGTAGTAACATGCACGTTAAAACCAGAGGCGGGACAACTCATGAGAAACTATTGCAATAAACCGCATGAGCACAATGAGAGCCTGCGTTAAGTTTTTGTAGTGAAGGGGAGGAGGGGATGGAAGTGAGAGATACTAAGGACCTAGAATGCACGAGACTTGGCCACTACTTGGCTGTGGAGTGCGAGGTGAAACCAGAGGGATCCTGCCTGTCTCCAGATGTCTGGATTGGGTGGTACTGGTACCTTCCACTGAGATGGAAGACAGGAGAAGAGGAGCTGGTATGGGAGGGTGGTTAAGAACACAGTTTGGGACAGCTGCATTTGTGGGTCCAGGGGACCCCCAAGTGGAGCTAACGGTTTGAGTAGTTCTACGGGACGAGCTCAATCTTACAAGAGAGCCTCAGAGTGCAGATGCTCTAAGTCAAGTTCGTCCAACCCATGGTCTGTGGGTTACATGCAGCCCAGGACAGCTTTGAATGCGGCCCGACACAAATTCATAAACTTTCTCAAAACATGAGAGTTTTTTTGTAATTTTTTTTTTTTTTTAGTGCATTAGCTATTGTTAGTGTTAGTGTATTTTATGTGTTACCCAAGACAGTTCTTCCTACGTGGCCCAGGGAAACCAAAAGATTGGATGCCCCTGCTCTAAGCAAAGGTAGTGAAAGATGAAAAGATGATGATCAGGTTGGCAGGATAAGAGTGAGGAAAAAGAATCTGGTCATTAGCAGCTGGTTTTAGGAGAAAGGATGTAAATTCTCACCTGCTGGCCACCTGAATACTACTTTTTTGTGGGGTGGGATATATACAATGAGCCTTATGTTCAGACAGTGGAGAATCACATCCAACTCTCAGCTGCCTAGTTTTTTTCATTATTATTGCAGTTATTTTTTTCTTTTTACAGTAGATGCTCCATTAACCAGAACTCAAGCAACTGGCAAAATCTTGGTTGAATGAGTTCCAGTTAACAGAGAGTTTACTTACATTTAGCCTGAATCTATAATCTCCATGGTGCCAGTTGACTGAGAGTCTACTGTATTTTAAATTTTCAATCAAAATATACTAAAATTAATTTAAAATCTAGAAACATGTTTATTATTCTCATCACTGAACTCTACTTAACCTCCTCTATCACTACATCCACAAAAATTTTTGGAACTCAAATGTCATCCATTCATTGATTCATCTATTCATTTTTTCTTTTTTGTGCATTTATTTGTTCTATTTTCCCACTAAACATTTATTGAGCACCTTTCATATGTCAAGTGCTGATCAAGCCCTGGATTTATAGTGATCTATAAGACAAACAAGGCCCCCGAATCTCATGGTGTTTGGTAATGGAAGGGATAGTCAGAAAACATGGAAACAAATACAAAAGACTTTTTCAGCACATCCACTGAAACAGCTGCGAGTCTAATTTAAAAGAAGAAAGTATTGGTAGAGTTTTGACATGTATGCGAGTAGCAATGGATTTCTGCGGCCCTGTAGAGCCTATTTCCATTGGTAAATTTCCTGGAATCTGTTGATCGCTCAGGTGAACACTCAGGTGCCTTTCATTTCTTTTTTCATTTTGGTTTCTGAACAGACTTTCCCCACCCCCTCCCCTATTAACTGTTTGCCTCTGACTGTGGAGAGTGAGGAAACACGGCATCATGTTATCAGACGTGGCCTCCACGGCTGGGGGGTTGGTATGTGTTGGACTCCGCTTGGGTGTGAAAGCACTCTTGCTCCCCAGGAATGCCCTCATGGGTCATTGAGAGTGGGAGTGGAGGTGGGAGCCTGGAACATGGAACGGACTTGACATGTTCACCCAGGAGAATTCAAACAGCCTCTTCCTTTGTAACACCCAAATGCGGTCCTGTGAAAACAACACTCTTCAAATCACAGAATCAGGTGATCATGCCTTGAGGCAGTGGGGCCAGTCAAAACTGCACTTGATGAATGAATAATTCAAGAGCTTCTTTATAAAAGTGACGGCTTTTTAAATGGCCACCATATGGGGGCAGGCAGGTGGCTGGCAAAGGTTTCTGTCCTGCTTTTGCTAGACAGGCTGCCCTCCAGCGTGCTGTCAATGAAGGGCACTGATACAAAGTGATTCCTGAAGCCTCTTGCCAGGCTACGTCTTGACAGAGGACGCTCCTGCCTGAGCAGGCGGCAGGTGCGGGCCCGGGCTGAGCCGCGAGCTCGCCTGCAGTTATGCTGTCAGCGTCTTTCAGCTCTAATGCTTCGTGACAACTGCCTACCTGGACTATGATAAAGGCAGAAACCCCCTGCAAAATTGATGGGGGATTGTACGCAGCAGAGTGGCGTCTCGTGTTATGTGAGGCAGAATGCTCTGGTTTTCTTTGCCAGTGGGAGACAGACGGTTAGGGTCAGGGCCTGGGCAATGGTGTGGATTTGAAAATCCAAATTTGCAGTTGACAAAACTTCTCCCTGGCTCTGTGTGTCACAATCATTTGTTTTCTCTCCCGTGCTTGAGCCACGGCTGCTCTTTAAAAAAAAAAAAAAAGTTACCAGATGATTATCTTTGAACTGGATTCCACATGACATTAAGTAACATAGAAGGCTGGCAATGAATAGGAGTCAATGCTCCCACTCTGGATCAAGTAGGATAAAATCCCACATTATCCTTGGTTGTTTGAGTCAAGCTGACTGCTTTGAGTAAATTCTGTATCCGATTAAAGTTTATTTCGTGGATCACAGTCAACTGTTTATGCTGCGCCACTTACCATCCCTCTTCTGTATGGAGGAAAAACACAGTTTCATCCCAAACCTCTGTTTAGCTCACCTAAGTTATTGAAACAAAATGAAATGCACTTAGTTCTTTTGTTCCCTGGTCTTTAGGAATGGAAAAGATACAGGTAACCTAAGAGACCATGAAGAGCTAAGTGGTAATCAGAGAAGTAAATATAAAACTCTTAATTATTAGAAAGTCAAGAGAAATAATGTATCTAAAGTTCTTATCAGGAGGATGCTGGGACAGCTCAGTGGGTTGAGCACTCGTCTTGCAGCCCTATGGTTCAAGGATTGAATCCTGGCCACAGCTCATGCAGACCCATATGCTGAACTGGGGTGTGCCCCCCAGTTCGGTTCTCACCAGGGCAAGCTCCACGTGGGAGGCCCCTAGCCTGGTTCATGCCCTGTGCAGCCCCAGACTCACCTGTTGAATGAAAATGTAGAAACAAATGACATGCAACTATGGAGACTGCTCTGGGTCCTCCCCCCTTCTCTCTGTCTTTCTTTGTCTCTCTCTCTGTCAAAAACAATAAAAACAAATCTTTGAAGTTCTTATCAAGATACCTCAATCAATGTTAGCTTTTATCATTTATTATTACAAACATTTTTAGTTATTGTGACTTTTGGCCTTTATGTCATTGTTCATATGCTGCTATTTCTTCCTCCTCTCATATTGGTGAGTGCAGAGGTAGGAAAGACAGCAAGAAGGCTCATTGGCATATACATTTCTCTTAGAATCTAACTGAGACACTGTCTGAATGTATAGGGCATGCTTACAAATAGGCACACTTAATTTTGTAGTTTTCTCTTAGAAGTTGAAAGTCATTCCTAGTTGGTTGTTTTAGCTTTGAGCATGTTAACTTTTTTTATTGTAAAATATGCTGTATCTTGAGAGTATTGATCTCTAAAACACACAAAATTCAGGCTCTTTCTCATGTTATCTCATTGATATAAATACTGTTATTCTATCACAAAATTGAAAATGGACTCTAATGGAAACACATGCCTCAAGTAAACATTTTAATTAAAATTTCCCACTTCTTTCCTCATCTTTCTTCTCACTGGAAACTCTTGCCATTCTAGGACTGTCTATTCCACAGTCTTTGCTGCTTCTATCAGAGAATCATTTTTAAATAGGTGGGGGTGAGCCCATTTTGATGATAAAGATATTTTTAAACAATAAAAACAATCCAGTGACATCATGGATCTGAAAAATGTTCTAAAGTGTTCACAGTTTTAAACACTGATCTTGTACTCATCTTATTTTATGTAATTTTATTTAACAAACATGTTTTATATGCCAGGTATATACTATTGTAAGCACTTAAAAAAATTATTTTATTGTTTTTGATAGAGACAGAGCGAAGGGGGAGGACCTAGAGCAGTTTCCATAGTTGTATGCCATTAGTTTTTGACATGGTTTTGTCCTACACAGGTGGGCGGGGGCCATGCAGGGCAGGAACTGGGCTGGGGGCCTCCTGCATGGGAAGCACACCCCAGTTCAGCATATGGGTCCACACGGGCCAGGGCTGGGCTTCAATCCTAGGTCCCCAGGGCTGTAAAGCAAGGGCTTAACCTGCTGAGCCATCCCAGGTTCCCTGTAAGTATTTTCGAATATTGACCCCTTTAACTTTCACCAAACTATGTGAGATAAGTGTTATTATGAACCCCATTTACAGATGATGAAACTGAGGCAGTAAGGATAAGTAATGAACACTGAGTCTATGTTTCACTCTGCCTCGAGATTCAGTGTTTCAGGTTTAGCCACATTATACTTCAAAGAGTACATCAAGCTTTGCAGCTAATATTTCCCACATGAATTTGGGTATCTTACAAGATCTCTCACTAAACTTCAGAGACATTTTAATTCTATCGCTTACTCTTAAAAAATTAAAAATTGTTTCTAATTGGTTAACTTTGAGCATTTCAACATTTTGAATGTAAAAAAAATTTCTTTAATATGAAAGGTTTTGTCATATTCCTTCCCTATTCTCATCTCCTCAGGTAATTTAAAAATAAAAAATGGGAAATGACATCCTGAACACAAACCCATGACTACAACCTACCTCTGGGAAACCTGCAGGATCTACTCAGGTTGTAATTCCACCTCCTGGGGCCTGGGATGAGGACCCAGAGTTGCTTGTGCAGAGCACCCATGTTTTTAATGCTATCGAGGTGGGCACGTTGGTGTTGGAGCCCGGGGAGGACAGAGCTGACCCTGCAACTACTGAGTAAGGCCCCTGCTCTTGGTACAGAGGCCCCAGTTGGCTGCTGCCACCTCGTGACCAATCTCCTAGAGAAGAAATTCCAACTTGTCTCTCACCACCTGCAGTTTAGCACTGCCCCAGACCCCAGATGCCTCAGCTGCTTGGTACGAATGGACCTATCCCATGACATGAACTGACAGGAACAAGCAAAGGGGTTTCAGTTACTCGAAGAAGACAGACTAAGCTGCCATGTATGGAGGAAGATTTAAAGAAAGAGAGAAAAGAAAACGTGAAAAACAAACAAAAAAAGAATTGAAAATGCTTTAGCAATACTTTAGGAAATGATGAGAACAGTAAAACCATAATTTTCAAATTAAAAGAAGAATCCATGCCATTGACTGATTTGTAAGATCAAATGGGAGAACAGTTTCAAACATAGCAAAGCAATGAAGTGAAGGAAATGAAAATCATGACTGAAAAGATGGGATAAGAAATAAGAGCACAAATTCAGGAGTTCTAGTGAGGAAGTAGCCATTACTGAAGGAGAAAAAGGGAGACATGGACATGAAGAGTATACACATGTGCATTGCCATGTGGGTGTGCATGCATGTGTGTGTACATGTGAGAATACATTCCTGAGCTGAAGAAACACTTGCATTTTCAGATTGAAAGGGCTCATCAATTCTCAAGAAGGATTAAAATTAAAAAATGATCTCAAGCAAGCATCTAACCCTCTCTTTCCTCCTCTGTATTATTATCTATTATAGAAGGTACATAGAAAAAGGGAAATTTTCCCTCTGGTTTGAAAATAAAAATTCAGCTAGTCCCACCCAGTGCAATGTACTTTTGCACAAAGTGGAATTGCAGCAGTGAACAAGACAGATTCTGTTCTCGCCTCAGAGCTTAGAGTCCAGTGGGGTAGACCAGTAAGTATTAAAATGGTGTGCTATATACAGCACAATAGGAGACACCCAGGGAGCTGTGAGCACACTGGTGAGAGGAGTGCACATTAGCCAGAAGAGGAGGAAGTGTTCCAGGAGAGGTCAGGGAGTTCTGGCAAGATTCAGGGAATGGAGTTGGGAGTGGGGAGGCAGGAGAGAGATGCAGCAGAGTTATGATGGGGCCAGATGAGTGTGATCAAGGGCTTTCTATATTTTGGGCACCATTCTGCGTATTTTAATCCTCATGATGGCCATATGATGTAGGCACATCCCCATTTTCCAGATGAGGGAATTGAGGCAAAGAGAGGTTAACTATCTTGCCCAAGGTCACCCAGCTAGTTAAATGGTGGAGCCAGGAAGTCTGGCTCCAGAGCTCACACCCTAAGAATGTTGACAAAGGAAGGATTTTATTCTTCAGTACTGGTTGACCTTCGGGACCGTATCTAGTGGTTTCAGACATGAGAGGATGGTCTTGGCTAAACCACCCTCACGCAGCCCACTGCAGTAGCTGACACACATGGCCGCCTGTCGCATCTGTGGACTTATCTGAGTGCTCTTAAACCATGGGTAAATGATCCCCAGGCTGTCTTTAAGATAATTAGAAACAAATGGAAAAGAGTGCTCTTATATTATCAACAGCATATCAGCAAAACTTGTGTCTTAAAATGTGCATTCAATTTCTAATATTAAAAAAACATAGTTAAAGCCATATGTTGGATATTATCACGCATCTTTGTGAAATTAGTAAGGGACCCATTTGAATAACCATTTTGTTTAGATCAAACTTACTAGAGATTTTTTTTTTGGGTGTGGGTGGGTGGGTGGGGGTCTTTCCTCTTCTTTTCCTTTGACCCTTCTACAAATCCAAATATGAAAGAAAGCCCTGTGTGTGAAAGTGTGTGTGTGTGTATGTGTGTGTGTGTACATATGTGTGTGTCATATGTGGATGCCTCAAATAGGAGTGAATTGTCAAAAGCCGGAGTCTTAGGTTTGGAAGATGGGTTTAGGAGTTGTAGGTGAAGGATGGGGGAGTCAGCAATTAGGCAGAGGAACATAGGTTGCTGGTAATTAAAATATAGTGGACCCAAAAATGGCTCTTCCTTTTCCTTTCTTTCCATTTTCTTTCTTCCTTTTTTTTTCATTTTTCTTTTTTTTCTTTTTTTTTTCTTTTTTGCCTAGAACTTTGGCTGTGGGAAGTGCTGGTCTGCTTTGTCTAATCTTATAGTTATTCCCCTAAATGCCTAATGACCATATCATGTAGCTCTAGGAGAAAGCCTTTAAAACCTCTGTCCAATCAAGGCTTGGGGAACTTTAATCATTGTTGTTTTGCTAATTTCCTCATTTAAGGTCATCATACGTAAGTAAACACTGGATGGACTAGATTTTCTGAAATTAGCAGTCCCTTAAAAGATATGCCTTCAATATTACCTTCTATTTCTAGAGAATGAGAATTATGAAAGGAGTAACATTGGTATATCTGAGAATATAAAATATTAAACAACCATTTTGTACCAACCCAGTGAACCATCTATACATTGTACAGACATGAATTCACAGTGAGCCCTAAAGAATGCTGGGAAGAAAATCCATCAATTTCATCAACCAGTGTTAGAAGGGAAGAGTCTTGTACATACCTGCAAATTAAAAAAAAAAAAATTAAAAATCACATTTGTAACAAATTAGTTGGATTTTCATAGAAGACACAAGCAAAAAAGTAGATGGCTTAAACAAAATAAAAAGGGTACTAACATATTTCTGATCACTTAAACTGAAAGGGCCTTGTAAAACACAGAGTTTAGCCAAGGTAAGGAAAACAAAAATCAGGAATAAACATGGAATCAGTTGATTTAGTCTGCCTTAAGTAAAATTGAACAACAACAAAATCTCTTGATTGTAGGAGCTGAATCAGCAAATAGAAGAAAAATCTCCCAAAGAATCAACCCTATATTTACAACCCACTTGAGGTTTTTCACTCTGACAGACTAGTCACTAAGTATAGACGGTCCTCCCACTGTTGGTTTGTACAGCTTTAAATTTGTCTCTTTCTTTGGTCTGGGCCCCAGGATATATTCTAGGTTCAGACTGTGTCACTTTGTGCCTTTTAATTGATGCTTCATCTATAACAAAGAGGCTAAGATTTTCCATGAGAAGCTTTCCCACGCAAAAACCTTGTGAACAACTCACCTCATTGCTTAATGGGGGCAAAAAGAAAGTTCAGTAGTGTTAAATGCCATTAATTTTGGTAAATATGTATGCAGTATCTACTTTGTGTAAGACACTCGGTTAGATATATCAAAATAGGCAAATCATAGTTTTTGTCTTCAGGGCTGTGCACATGCTAGGGAGAAGGTAAGACAGATGAATATTCCAGTTTGAGACAAGCAGGCCTAGAAAAGAAACAGGGTTAAAAAGATACAAAAGAAAGTATTGTTTGTGTTAAAGGAGGGAGCAAGAGTACGCCCAGATGAATTGGAAAGACAGCGGCTTTTCCCCTGGGCCCTGAGGAATTCAGAGGATGTTGAGAGGCAGACTTGGGGACAAGCAGTTCAGAGGGACAGGAGCATGGGTGAAGGAGGCTTCACACGGAGAAGGTAGCTGTTGGTGTTGCATGATGACAGGGACTGGGAGGACGAGGGTGGCTGAGGAGTGACTAGAAGTCTCAAATGTCACGCAGGAATGGTTTCAGTGGTTATTTGAGAGTTGAGTCGTAGAGAAGGTGCTAGAAAAAGCTACCTTGATTCAGAGAAGACACCCACGTCAAAGAAACACAGCATGAATAGCCAAAAATAAAGTATTCCCCACCTTATCTCTGGTTTTTGCTTTCTGGGGTTTCAGTTACCCGTGGTCAGCCATGGTCTGAAAATATTAAATGAAAAATTCCAGAAATAAATAATTCATCCATTTTAAATGGTGCTCCACCCTGAGTAGTGTGATGAAATCTCATGCCATCCTGCTCTATCCTGCCTGGAATGTGAATCATCCCTTGTCTGGTATCTAAATGCTGTAGACACTCTCCACCTGTTAGTTGCTTAGAAGCCTTCTCAGCTGTCAGATCCACTGCTGTATTGCAGGGCTGTGTTCAAGTAACTCTGATTTTGCTTAAGAGTACCACATTCACGTAACTTTTATTACAGTATATTGTTATAATTGTTCTATTTTATTGGTTATTATTAATCTCTTTCTATGCCTAACTTATAAGTTAAGCTTTATCATACTGTAGGTGCCAAAAAGTATATACACATTTTAAGAGAACTGATCTATGTATTACTTTTTGAAGTTGAATTGAATTAAGGTAGGAATGGGTAGCATGACATTCACTCAAATGATGGTGTTAATCAAATGAATGCCAGTGTCACCATGCAACAGCCAGGGCTGTCAAAGAAAATGGTAGAAAGAAGCATGGTTATTGTTGGAGGAGTACAAGACCATTTTGAAGTGGTATTTGAAATTCGAGAATGTTGTAGAAGCAAAAGACAATGGAAGTATGAGTACACAACAAAACCTCCAATGCACCTAAACAGTTGCACACAGTTTGAGGTGCATGGTAAATTGAAACAGCATGTGCAGTGATACAAGTGGACACTTTGGTCAATGATGCTCAAGCAGTAGTTCGCTGTAATCAGAAGTGTCTGAATGCTCATGGTAACCACTTTGAGCACCTCTTGTAATTGCAGAAGTCAAGTGTGACTTGGATTCATCTTTTGTTATTGGTATATATTGAATAATACAATTTTAATAGTTTATTTCTTTCTTAAAATGTGCATATATTTTTTGGTACCATCTGTATGCTCGTGTGTGTGTGTGTGTGTGTGTGTGTGTGTGTGTATAGGAAAAAAACATAGTATGCATGAGGTTTGGTGCTCTCAGTGGTTTCAGGCATCCACAGGGGGCTTGGAACACATCTGTTACAGATAAGCAGGGACTACTGTAATTTAAAGAGACTCCTGTGAGCACATAATGCAATACACAGACAATGTATTATAGAATTGTACACCTGAAACCTATGTAATTTTTACCAACCAATACCACCCTAGTAAATTGAACAATTAATAAAAAAAATACAAATAAAAAGAATGGAAAGCTTTGCTTATCTTCCAAATGTAAATTTGAGGGATCTGGTGTGTAATTCTGGCCCCCTTCTCCTACCATGGTTTCTCTCTGATGTCTCATCTTTAAGTCCCTCCCACCACCACTCCTGCCCTCCACACCTTTATTCTCCACCTCCAGCTGACACAGACTTTATTCTCTCCTTTATTCTCTCTAGGCCCATATCTTCTAGGCTGTTGTAATTTTTCTACTGGGGTGCTTCCCTCCTTTGGTCCCTCTGGCCTGTCAATCTCTGCTCATTTTGGGGTAAAAATTGAATCCAGTGGTGGTCACTTTTGTGCTCTAGTTGAAGAAGCATAAAAGATAGCTGAGAGTGATAATGGAGAGGAAGGGATGGATAGACCATCAGTGGCAGAAAAGACAACAGGATTTAGCAGCAGGTAACATGAAAAGGAAGAGGAGTCAAAGGCAGTATTAGGATTTTAAGTGAATGTCAACTGGTTGGCAGGTGGATGGGGAATCTAGCAAAGGAAGTTCTGAGGGAAGGTGATGATTTCAGTCTCTGGTTGACATATTAAGCCTGAGGTTGATTTGTTACCGATGGTAGAATTTCAAGGCGGGAGAACGATTTTCCCAATTGAGATGCTCGGATAAAGGTCTAGCAGGTAAATTTTCATAGAGACAGGGCATTAAGGATGGGCAAGATTTTAACAGGTGGCATGAGTAAAGATAATGTGAAATGCTAGTCTATGATATTTTTACTTTATCCTACAAGCAATGAGAAGTCACAGAAAAGTTTTTTGAGCTAGAGAGTGACATATAGACAGGTTTTTGTGTCTTGTTTTGTTTGTTTTTAATTGAGGTCAGATTAAAAAAAAAAAGACAGGTTGGAAAGAGAAGAGACAGGAATTAGGGAGAAATGCAAGAGGATTTTGCAGAAATAAAAGGGTGACGGACTACAAAACCTAGGTCGGTAATGGGGAATGAAAAGGAAGAAACAAATATAAGACGGAGTGTATCAGTTAGTGTGGTTCAGGGCTTAGGAAGATCTGGTTCAAATCCCTGCTCTGACACTTTATCACTGTGTGATCTTGGGCAACCATAGTGATTTGGTACCTTGCTGAGCCTTAGTTTACTTACCTGTAAAATGAATGTGAATAAGCATACCATCTCATCGAACTGTTATAAAGATTAGAAAACATCAGCCACGTGAAGTTCTTTGCACAGTATCATGCAACTGGTTAAGACTGCTTTCTTATTGTACTAAAGGTACAGTCCTTAGCAACAGTAATGATGAGGAAGAGTGGAAGAATCAACAGAGCCAGGTCCTAACTGAATATGAGGGAATGGGAAGGAATCACTGATGAAAAATTTTGAACTTGGGTTACCGGAAGTGAGACAGTAGAAACAAGGAAGTCAGGAGGGGGAAGCTGAGAACGACTGGGGCTAGTTTTGCCATGATGAATGGAGGTGGCCCTGCCTCCTGGAACTGAGGAGGAGACAGCCCTCCCTCAGGGTAACGGTGGCCCCCAGCCTTTGGACAGCCCTTGGGGACATTATTTTCCTTTCTTACACGTTAACTTGTTCGTGGCCAAATAGCTCTATCAGCCCATTTCCTGCTGGTAGAATCCCAAAGGTCTGACAGCATTTTTCATTTCGTCCTGGTTCTGTCCCTTTCAGTTCAGGCTGCCACCGTTTCTGCTGAGATGGTTGATTGGGTCCACAAGACACGTATCTAATCTCTTTAGCAAATGGTGTCCAGCCGCACCCTGGGAATTTTCTCCAGAGCATGCTTTCTTTTTTGTAACATGGATAGGCTGAATATTTTTTACATCTTCAAGTTGTGGTTCTTTTTTGTCTCTTCAATGTATCTCTCTCTTGTTGCCTTTTACTATAAGCAGCAGGGAGAAATGAGACTGTGCCTTCAAAACTTTGCCTAGAAATCTCTTCAATTAAATAGCCAAGTTCATCACTTATGAGTTCTACTTTCTATTCCACAGAACACAATTCAACCAAGTCCTCGACTGCTTTATAATAAGGGCCACCTTTCCTCCAGTTTCCATTAATATGGTCCTCATTTCCCCCTGAACTTTACCAAAAGCACTGTTACTATTCACATTTGTAGCAACCATCTCTTCACGGCAATCTAGGCTTTTTCTGTCATGGACCTCAAAAGTCTTTCAGCTTCTACTCATTACCCAGTTCCAAAGCACTTCCACATTTTCAGGTGTTTGTTATAGCAGCACCGCTCTTCCTGATGATACCAAAGTCAATGTTAATTTGCTAGGGCTGTCATAACAAAGTACCACAAACTGAGTGCCTTAAACAAGAAATATTTATTGTCTCGCAATAAAGTTTAGAAATCTGAAATCAAGGTGTTGATAGGGTTGGTACCTTCAGGGAAGCTGTTCTAAGCCTCTCTCCTTGGCTTATAGGTAACTGAGTTCTCTCTGTTTCTCGTCATATGACGTCTTCTCTACGTGATGCCACTTTCTGTGTCCAAATTTTCCCCTTTCATATTGGATTAGGTCCTATTCTAATAACCTTATTTTAATTTAAATGCCTCTGTAAAAAGCCTATCTCCAAATAAGGTCACATTCTGAAGTACTGGGGGATTTTCACTTCAACATCATTTCTTTTTTTTTTTTTAGGGACACAATTTAACCTATAGCAGTTGAATTATGAGGTTTGAGTCAGGAGGTTTTACAAACAAATTATTCACATGTGGATATTCTAAGTCGGTTCTGTGCTTTTATAGGATTATCGTTTTTGACAACTTTATGCTTGTTTTGATGAGAGCCTTCAAGTCCAGGAGAAAGCAGGTGAAAAGATAAAGTTATGCCTTTTATTGGTGATCATAGCTTAATGAGGGGAATGGGAGCAACAAGATGGTAAAACTGATTTGTTTTCCAGCCTTGGATCTCTTGGTTCCCAACAAAATAAACTACCTTTGATGAACTGCTTTTCCATTTTATTTTTTTCTCTGTCAGAGTAGAAGCCCCTTTGGCATGAAGCTCGTAATACGGATATATAGAATATATATCTCTTAATAGAATTTAATTACGAGACTGTCTAGTGATCTGTTTCAGATTCTTCATGTGTAAAAACCATCATTTCTATTGCTATTGTAGAGTTTATGTTAGAAACCACCTTATAGAAATGACAAATTAAGCTCTTTATGATGGAAAGAAAGTTCTAACCTATAGAAAACTTTTGAAATTCTAATGTATTTGCACTCTAGTAATTCTAGAACTATTCTGAAGCATTTTTTTCTACATGTCATTATATTATCTTTTTGGATTCAAAATACTCAAGGCTTCTGTACTATCAATGTAATTGTTTGCTTTTCCTTTATTTTTGACCCTTTTCCGTGCCCCTTTTTATTGATTTATTTATTTATTTTTACCATGACATACTTCCTGTTCTATGCAAAAATGAGGCGCTTGACCAGAAATATTCAAATCTGTGCACATGCACACAGAAAATAGCCTGCTTATTAGCTACGAAATCTGTACCGATGATTCCTGACTGTCTGCAATATTTTGTCAGACTCTCCACGAGCCCTGTTGTCTGGCACGGACTCCCCCTCATGGAAGGCCTTCGCAAGCCAGTGTCTGGTTTGTCAGCTCCTATCTTCTGACTGACAGAGCTGACTTACTCTGCGTCGATCATCACCCCCTTCACCATGCCAAGGAAACAGATGGAATGAAAGAAATAGGAATCAATAAGATGAAAAAAAGTTTAATTTCCTTGGTCTTCCCACAGTATGCCACCTTCATTCTAAAGCTAGAGTTTTCAGGGGAACGAATATCGTTCCCTTACTAAAGGTTTAGAAGCCTCCTAATTGCTTTGGAGTTCACTTTGCCACAGCTTGACTGTTTCCTTCTTCCTCCTTTTTTTCTTTATAATCACAGTATTTATTCTGAATATAATTTTGCCTCACATTCACTTTTGTTTTGACTGCATGTTAATTATTAAGGATGAGAAATATGAAAGAGCCCGGATGTATGTGTATGACTATATCCACTTAGATTGTGAAGTGCAGTAGAAAGAACATAGGGTTTGAAGTCAAATAGTACAGGGGGTCACATCATGGCTCCATTATTTACAGGCTGTGTGATCTTTGCAATTTTTTGAGCCTCTT
>PVKE010030188.1:0-19783 GCA_004027555.1 Craseonycteris thonglongyai
CTTCAGTGCATAGTTATTTCTATTTTACTTTTTGACAGATAGAGAGAGAGACAGAGACAGAGACAGTTAGAGAACCAAACTGTGGGAACTCCGCAGTTCAGCACGTGGGTCCTGCCTGGGCCGGAGCCGGGATTCGATCCTCGGTCCTCATGGCCTCAAAGTGAGCGCTCAACCCGCTGAGCCGTCCCGGCTTTCCCCTGAAATCTTTTCTTAATGTATCTAAACTTTTATGGTATTCAACTCCAAAAATATGGTTATGTTTGCGGGTAATCTGAATCAGTCTTTGAATGTACCTTTCTTTCCATTGAGCGAGCTAAGGCCTTCTTTTCTTCATTAGAAACTAGCTAAGTCTCTTTCAGATGATGTTTTTGATGTCAGCAGAGTGAATTGGGGAAGGTATCAGCATTATTAAAAAAGTAACAGCAGATTTAAAGTATCTGCAGTATATATCTTTCAGTTGCATGACATTTTAATAAAACCCTTATTTAGTCATCTTACTCAGAGGAATGATTGTCACACATGCAAGTCTTTACTTTTTACTTTGCAGCTCCACATAAGTTATATTTAACTTGTTTGAAAAATTCATGTTAACCGTGGTATGGTCTAAAAAGTTTTTATCCACTTATTTAGCAGTATAGGAACAAAAGGACAGGTGAGCCAGATTTCTCATTAATGTAATAGTATAAATTGGAAAACCCCAACCAGTTAATAAATAATAAATCTGATATTTAACTTCTTCTTTATTTTTCTAGTAGGTGAATTAGTTGATAAGGGTTTTTTTGTTGTTTATAAGATTGATTGCTCTAACTTAATTGAAATCAATCGTTTGTCCTTTTTATTTTATTTTTTTATAGGCAGCACTGTGTGCTGTTCATGTCATCAGGAAGGTTCCTGAACTTATGGAGATGTTTTTACCAGCAACAAAAAACTTACTGAATGAAAAGAACCATGGTAATGTGATTTGGATGCACTGGTACTATTGAGGAAGAAGGGGAAAGAGAAAGAGTCTTAGGCAGTGTTGGCCTTCTGTCTTAGTGCAGTGGAGCTGCCTTTCTACTGTGTTTAGACACTTCCAGGAAAGGCTGATCAATTGAATTTCTCTTCACTCTCATATACTAGTTTTACAGTTAGAGATTAATTCTTTCATAATAAATGTGTTTTTTATTTCTGGTCCTCTTTTACTATACTAAAAGTGCTATATTAAGTTATTATTCAGTGTAATGTACACATGATCCTTGTCTTGATTTTCATATTTAAAACCCTTTAATTTCCTGGTTGCTTTATAATACATGAAAAATTATTTACTTATTGCCTTGTGTAGAAGTGTAAGGTTTGTGAAAATCCTTTTAGCTTACATATAATGGGAATTTGTAATGTGTACTTAGCTATGTTTACATAAAACTGGAGAGGAATTAAATGGAATGTGGCTATTCTTTTCCAACCATTTTATTCTTATTTTGAAGTCAGTGAAACAAGTTCTGAATAAAGGAAATTCATGTGTCTTAAAATCTAAGAGAAAAAATGGTAAGGTGTGTTTAATTTGATTAACTCAGTTTTGTGCCTATAATGCCCAAAATATACTTGTTGAACAAATGAAAGCTTAGGGCACTTACTTATTATTTAGTGAAAACTATTGTGAGATTCTTTTCATTCATTCTGGAACAAGCAGTTCCCTTTGTCTTCCATAATTACTGTACCTTGAAGTTCTGATACTTTTTATCTGGAAATTTAACTTCTTATTAAGATTTTTGTGTCGAATTATCTATCAGAACTCATTTCTAAGAGCTAATTAAGTATCGAGCATGCCTCAATACAATCTAAATGACGCCTAGCTTGTATTGACTGAGCATGTCTTTATGGATATTCTCAGATGGAGAGACACATGTATTCTCATTTTTTAGTGATTATTTTGGTCACATAATTGTTTAAGATATTCTGATTTGACTGACTTGACCAGTATTAAATCAGTGATCATTTATTTAAATACCTCCTTTGTATTTGCTCGATGCTTAGATTCTTTGGAAGATTAAAAAAAAGAGTAGCAACTATCTTTTTGGAATTGACTCAGAAATCAAAGTCCTGTTCTATGAAGTTGAATAATACAACATAATATTTAGTGTTCATTTGCTCTTTTCTTTCAGGTGTCCTTCACACGTCTGTTGTCCTCCTTACAGAAATGTGTGAGCGAAGCCCAGATATGCTTGCTCATTTCAGAAAGGTAGGTGCCATTCTGTTTGCTTAAGCCTTTCTTGATTGAAATGATTTTCCTGAAAAGCACATAATTTTCTTACTTATAAATATTCTTTTGAAAGGAAATTAAGGAGCTTAATAAAGGACTTAACTAGCCCTGCTGTGTGATAGGGCTGGAAGCCAGATTTAGGCATATAAGAACTGGCAACATTATAGTGTTTTTTCCCTTTTATAATAAAAGTATTCTCTCATTGTTGGCAGACACACCAATCTCTCATGTGCTTTATCTGCTGTTTTCACATTGAAGTCAGGAAATGTAACCTGAGGTCAAATTACAGACAGGAATATGTTTGTGTTTGTTTTTTTTTAGGCAGGTAATTTTTTTTAAGGTGAAAACTGCAGACTAAAATTTAATATTACATTTACCTAACACAGGATCCCCCTCTGTTAATTTTAGGTTGTTGACTCCAGTGATGGAAGTCCCGAGCTTTGTTAATTCCCTCCTTCCCTCCCTTTCTTACAGCATTCTAAAATGAAGATTGTTTTCTTCAATTTTAGAAGGCAGTATTAAGGAGGACTCAGAGAAGGACTGTTCTTTGGGTAGTTACATACATTTATTTTAATAGGGGGCTGATCACTTCATAAGTGCGGCTTACTTTGTACATTAGATCTAATGAGGCTCTAATAGTATTTTTTTTTCTTTTTGGCTCCCCCCCCTCCACCCCCCCAGATGTTCATGTCTTGATTAAATTATTGTAAAATAGTATGAGACCTGTATCTGTCCCTAATGCTTGCTTTGTATGTTTTGTTCCTGTTGTCTGTTTGGAATCCTGCTGTATGTTAGAATGAAAAGGTAAGAATTAACCCTCTTTTAGATGGTGCATGCTGGTATTAGGTCCTTATTAGCTTTTGTGTATCCATCTACAAATGTGGCTTTTAATAATATACTAATGCTGAATGAAGCTGTGCTTAATTCTATAAGTTATTTGTTGTAGCCTTTTTGGCTAACTCCCTAGTCCAGTTTTTGTCTTGTCACTTAAAACTCCTGACTCCAAAAACAGCCTTGGATTTCAGTTGCATCCTTTCCTGAGTTATAAGCCTCCTTCTCTGCCTTTCTGTTATCTCTACTTGAGAAACTTTGAGCATCTTTGGTGATGACAATTCTAGATCAGTTTGGAGCCTTGACACAAAACATTGCTTCATTTTGAAGTAGATATTTTAGAGCCATTCTGGGTAACCTCATACTTTAAAAAGCTCTGTATGTACTTCTGAGCTCTTCAGACTTTTAGAGCTTTTATTTTCTCCTTACCTGGACTTAATCTTGCCTAGTTTTGGAATATACAAAGAACTTTGAGGTGGAGTGGGTTAGCATCAACTGATTTTCATGGCTGCAGTCTTTCCCTTTGTCATCTTGTTTTGTTTGTCTTGTCATCAATTTTAATAACTAGCATTTTTGTCTGAACATTAAAGCTGGATTCCAATAATTAGAATGCTGAACACTTAGGCATTTGGGCTTTTTGTCCAGAGTGATTTTATGTGGTGTGCTGGTCTTTTGGCAATAAATAAAACAATTTCTGAATTTAGTAGCCCAAGGAAAAAGGACTTCTATAAGATATAAAATAGATTAAAAAAACAAACAGTTAGGGCTATATATAATACAGAAAAGTAAGCCATTGAAAAGTATGCAAGGTGAGACTTTTTATGCAGAGCTTGGTAACTAGATGATCCCAATTTTATTACATTAATTTTAAAGCAGTGTATAAAATTATATTATTCTTACCTCTGTTATAAATATGCTTACAGTTAACAAATTTAATGTGGATTCTGTTTAGAATTTACAGGTGTCCATGGCTTAGATTTGTTTTAATCTTAGAGTTGTCAAAATCAGATTTTTGTTTAGGTGATTTTATGGCCAAACTTGTTTAAATCTATACAGATTATGTTCATTGGTATTTAGAAGTGTCCTTAGCATTGTGAATGTTTTGAGTGCATACCTTGGGCATAGCTTGACTTTTGTTTCAATCTTGATCCCCTTTTAGAGTTGAGGAGTAGGGAAGGGACAGACAGAGTTCGAATACAATGAGAAAAAACTATGAGTTGCAGCAAAGTTGGGGCTGCTCTGATTGGCTCAAAAAGAGAGGTTCAGTTTACTGTGGAGACTTAATTTTAGGTGCATAGAGTTTATGTAACGGGAGCTAAATTGAGTTTTTACTTGGAGACTGGAAAAGTTCCTATCGTGGCACACATTTTGTAGTAGGATTTTAACATTAAGTGATTGATCAACAGAATGAAATGAATAATATTTAAAGCATCTTTAAGTTCAGCTTGGCAATAAAATTGCCTCTACAATGTGTTATAACTAATGGAAAAGTAAAGGAAGGACAAGAAGGGAATTCTGACCATAAGGAATGTATAGTTTCATTAGTAAGATAAGAAAACAGCAGATCAGTCTGTATCATTAAGTGCTGAAATTCAGTTTTACTGAAAATTGTGTCATATGAGTTAAGACCAGGGAAAGAAAATTATTAATGGCCTTGATATCTTCTTAAGGTGAAAGATACAATTTTTCTTGTGTCTTTTTTCCACTTGGTCAGTGTTGGAGGTTTTTGTGTTCCCTATTTGTTGGAAAAGGACACAACTAACCCTCTATTGAGATTTTTTTCTCTATTTGAGGCGGTATATTATAAAACTGTAATTTTAATAATATTACCAGTATTTTGGGTATGATACCATTTTATATCAAATGTTTATATATGTGCTTCTCAAACGAGCACTATATCCAGATGTTTGAATGGATAAAAACTGAACATTTTTGTGCTCCCTAGGTATGTCAAGTTCTATAGAAGTAGAAGTGCAAGTGCACTCGATAGGCATCTGTTTTACTTGGTTCCCATAGGCTTTCTGACCTGTTATTTGTAGTATCTGCATATATAACTCTGGAGTTAAGAAAGTCTAGTTTGTTTTTAATTCAGGTAAAATACACATTCCTTCTTGAGTTCTTGACAGAAATACTAAGTTAAATTTATTGAATGTCATCTATATACTAGTATATTGTATCAATAGAATTTGCTTGGACTCAGACTTTTGTACCCTTTTTCTAAGCTATATTACCCCCTATTCATGAGAAATTCTTTGATGTTTACTGTGTTTTGATACATATTTCTTCCCTATAGCTTGTGCCCCAATTAGTTCGTATTCTAAAGAACCTCATCATGTCCGGATATTCACCAGAACATGATGTTTCTGGTATCAGCGACCCCTTTTTGCAGGTGAGCATGAAAAGGAAGTTTTGGATATAGTAATATGATACATGACTTTAATACCTTTGGAAATATTGTTTCCTTCCTTTTAAGTTTATGTTGAGTAGAAATTTGGTAGTAACTGGTTAAACTGATTACACTAATAAATGGTGCCACAGTTCTGTATTTATTAGATGAATAGAATAAAATTATGGTTGTGATAGAATTATGTACTACTACATAGAGACTTGAGGCATACCTCATTCTGTGCTTCGATTTATTGCTCTTCACAGATTTTGCTTTTTTTTTTTTTTTCCAAATTGAAGGTAAGACCCTCCACAAAAAGATTATGATTTGTTGGGAAGCCAGGATGACTCAGTGGGTTGACTGCTTGCTTTGCAGCCCTGGGGACCAAGGATTGGATCCTGGCCCCGGCCTACGTGGACCCATATGCTGAACTAGGGTGTGGCCCCCAGTTTGGTTCTTGCTGGAGCAAGCATCCAATGTGGGACACCCCCCAGTTCAGCCCCTGACTTGCAGGGGTGTGCCTCCCATGCTGGAGGCCCCTGGCCCAGTTCCCGCCCTGCGCAGCCCCTGCCCACCTGTGTGGAATGAAACCATGTTGAAAGCTGATGATGTGTGGCTGTGGAGGCTGCTCTGGGCCCTCCCCCTTCTCTCTATCTCTCTCTGTCTCTGTCAAAAACAATAATAATAAAAAAATCTTAAAAAAACCCACAAGATTATGATTTGCTTTATTGTGATACTCACTTTATTGCAGTGGTCTAGAACTGAACCTGTGTCTCCGAGGCTTGCCTGTAATATAGCTCTGCAGATGGTTCTACCCTTTAGCTGTGAAGTGGCAAAGTGTGTGTTGCCTAATGTCATTAAGCCACTGAAACATACATGACTTCCCTAAAGATAATGTTTTAAATTCTTCTGTTTGAATTTTGACCATTTCTAACGTGATCTAAGACTTTAAGTTATTTGAATTTCTTATGATGCAAAGTTCTTTTGTGCCAGACATAATTTGTTGATATTTCGCATATTTTGCACATTAGGTACGAATTTTGCGGTTATTAAGAATTTTAGGACGAAATGATGATGACTCAAGTGAAGCTATGAATGATATATTAGCACAAGTGAGTAGACTATTATGTTAAATATTCATCTTAGTGTAACAAGGAGTAGAATTATATGGAGCAATTTTTATTTGTGTTTTCTCATTGGTGGCAGTAGTCAATTACAAAATGTCTTGATATCTCTGGATATTTTTTGGAAACATTATTTTATCACTTATGTACTATCCTCTGTGTCTTTTCAGGTTGCTACTAATACAGAGACTAGTAAAAATGTAGGAAATGCTATTCTTTATGAAACAGTTTTGACTATCATGGATATTAAGTCAGAGAGTGGACTGCGAGTAAGTTTTTTTTTAATCTTTTTCCTACACATTTTATTTAGAATAATTGACTCAGACTTTAGTACTTTGGAAATGAATTTCATTTTAAAATTAACTTTAGAGGGATGCTGGGATGGCTCATCAGGTTAAGTGCTCGCCTTGCAGCCCTGGGGTACAAGGATCGAGTCTTGCCCCAGCCCCTGCAGACCCATATGCTGAACTAAGGTGTGCTTCCCATACAGGAGGCCCCCAGCCCAGTTCCTGCCCTGCGCAGCCCCCGCCCACCTGTGTGGAACAAAAACTGATGACGTACAACTATGGAGTCTGCTCTAGGCTCTCTCCCTTCTCTCTTTCTTTCTCTGACTCTTTCTGTCTCTGTCAAAAACAATAAAATAAATCTTAAAAAAAAAATAATAATAAAGTTGAGAAGATCTTAGGTATAATTAGATGTATAGATATTGTTGAATGAAGGCAACATTTCAGAATAAACTTATTAGAGCCACAATTTGAGTTGTACTGGTCACTTCAAACAAGATAGGACATTGTATTTGAATTAATTTGTTTTTATTAAGAAATAATCACATGAAGTAAAACAAATCAAACAGTGCAGAAAGTATGTAGGGAAGAAAATATTTGATTGTAGCTTTCATGTGTAGACTCAATTCTTATGGGAAATATTGTTACCATTTTCTGATGTATTTTTTCAGAACTGTTTTATTCACTTTTAAATGTGTTTATATATATGTATTTCTTCTCTTTTCCACTTAAGCATTTTTTTATTTGAAATAGTTTTAGATTTAAATTGCAAAAATAGTTGAGTTTCTATATACCCTTCACTTAGCTTCTCATAATGTTGACATCTTGCATAATTATAGTGTAATGATCAAAACTAAGAAATTAATATCAGTACCATGCCATTAACTAAATTATAGACTTAATTCAGATTTCATCAATTTTTCTACTAATGTTCTTTTTCTGATGTAAGAACCAATCCATGATTCCACTTCTCATTTAATGGTCATGTCTCCTTAGTCTCCTCCAATCTAATTTGTGACAATACCTTCATCTTTCTTTTTCTGTTATTACTTTGACACTTTTGAAGAGTACTGATCAGTTAGTTATTTTTCAGAATGTTACTCAAATTGGCTCTGACATTTTCTCATTATTAGATTGAGGTTATGCCTTTTTGGCAAGACTATCACAGAAATGATGTGCCTTTCTTACTGTCATATCAGAAGGTATATACTATCTGTTTGTCTCACTACTGGTGATGTTAATCTTGATCATTTGATTAAGGTGGTATCTGTTGTATCTCTTCACTGTAAAGTTATTTGTAATTAAACATATTTTGGGGAGACATTTTGAGACTATGCAAATACCTCGTTTTCCTTAGACTTTTAGTCTCCATAAGAGGATCTTGTCTACAGCAGTTGTTAGGGTGATATTCTAGTGATATTTTTCTATTTCCCTCATTTTGTACTTATTAAATAATTGAAATTCTTCTGTGAGGAAGAATTCTCTCTCATAAATTTATTCATTAATATAAGAATAGCTAGCCCATTGTCTTATAAGATTCAAATTTAGTAACTACAGTGTAGTATTTGTATATAGTTCTTTTTGTCTTTAACATTACAGTATCAAAATAGCTTAACCAAAGTAACTTAGGTTAGTTCTTTTTCTTTTCCCACCTCTCAAACAAAATAGTTACATATTAAATATATTGTCCTGTACCCTACTTTTTTCATCTAACATTATGTTGGAGCTAGTCTATATTCATGTATAGACACCATCCTCATTTTTAAAAAAGTGTTAGAACATACATAGCATAAAATTTAGCATTTTAACCATTTTTAAGTTTATAGTTCAGTGGCATTGAATATATTCACACTGTTGTATAACCAATACCACCATTTATCTTCAGAACTTTTTGTTTATCAGTCTATAAAATACCAACTACCACCTTTAAATAGTTTCCCAGAAGAGGTCGGGAAATGACCCTTAAACAATATAAATATTTCATTTTTCTAGATTATTAACTATGCTATTTTTCTTTAGGTCCTAGCCATAAATATCCTGGGTCGTTTCTTATTGAACAATGACAAGAATATTAGGTAAGTCAACTGAAAAATGTCTTATATTTTGTTATTATAAACTTGGTTTTTTTTCAAGAGTGACTTGTTCAAGATCACACACACATGTACTGAGTGACAAATATAGAACTTCAACTCAGGAAACTGAAGCTTTGTATATTTAGTCTGGTCTTAAAAACTACTGTTGTGTAATGAATTTGAGAGCTTGCCTCATGGCTTAATTTTACTCTTACTTATATTATGAATCAGAAGTCAGCAAACTTTTTCTCTAAGGGACCATATGGTCAATATTTTAGGCTCTGGCAGCCGCTCAACTCCACCTTTTGTGTGAGAACAGCCATAGACTATGTAAATGATGGACGTGGCTATGTTCTGACAAACATTTCCAGATAGATAGTAGTTTGCTGACCCTTGCTCTAAATTAAGAAGAAAAATATATTTCGGGTGGCAACTCTGGAACATCTTTGTGAATTCCAATTAGTTTTTTAAAGTAGATGAATTTATTAATACTAGCTTTTATCTTGTTACTTTCCTATATGTAGTATATCCTGCTTGCCTTTACCTCTTTTAATCAGGAGAAAAATTTATTTCTTAATCATGTTAAGCTGGAAAAAAATGTGGAAATAATCATTGTGCTACCCTGAGTTATCTTCTTCCAAAAGAATTTTTAAATACTTGGATCTTAAATTTTTGTAGGGGCACTTTTGGTATCAGTATTAAATAAAAAATAGAAATGGTGAAATTGAAATAATTTTGAGTGTAAGGCTTGAAAAGACATACTATGTGCTTATTTTGTTGTCCTGTATGGAAGAATTTAGAAGAATTGAGTCATTCATTTATTATTATTATTTTTTAAGATTTATAGTTGAGAGAAGGTGGGAGAGAGAAAGAGGGAGTGAGGGAGTGAGAGAGAGAGAAGAGGAGAGGGCCCAGAGCAGTCTCCATAGTTGTATACCATTAGTTGTGACATGGTTTCACTCCACACAGGTGGATGTGGGATAATGAAGGGTGGGAACCCAACCGGGGGCCTCCCACATGGGAGGTGAGAACCTTTGCCACCATCTCGGTGGTTACCAGTTGCGCTGCAGTTCAGCATATGGGTTTGTATAGGCTGGGGCTGCGGTTGGATCCCTAGACCCATGATTGTAAGGCAAGTGCTCAACCTGTTGAGCTATCCTGGCATCCTCAGAATCATTCGTTTTTTTAGATGTTAAAATGTACTTGATCTTGAATAGAAATCTAAATCCAAGGCTGCTCCTAATTACCATTTTAGATTATAGTGTGTCTCTTATGACAGTAAAATATTACCAGTATATTTACTCTCTTTTCTTTTAAATGTTAAAGAATATATGCTTTCCCTTAGTCTTTAGACATTTTTTTGTTATTAGGCATTTTAATTCTGTTCTTCTGCAACTTTGTTTCATCCAGATATGTAGCACTGACATCTTTATTGAAGACTGTGCAGACAGATCATAATGCAGTACAGAGGCATAGAAGCACAATTGTGGACTGTCTAAAAGATTTGGATGTCTCAATAAAACGGTAACAGATTATTGATAGTTCTCTGCCTCCATCCCACCTGATAACTTTGTAATAGTTTGAAAGTGAGAATGTTGAAATTTAGTATTTAATTTAGTATTAGCCATTTTCACAGATGAATTATCTACAGGGTAAATCGTTTTATAGAAAGGATTGGCAGGGAGAAGTTTAAATCAATGAAGGAGGCCAATAAGTAATACTTAAGTGCACACTGAAGTTGTTCTTGGTTCTTTGGTAAATAAGAGAGAAAGATAAGCTGCGCAAAACTTTACTTAACAGAGATACTGTGCTTTGTGTGTTGGAGGATGAAAATATGAGTGATCCATCGGCTAAGTGTTTTATCGCTATGCTGAAACTCAAATTGCTGACAGCACGCGTTTCTCACAGTACTGTGCCCTAAGATACTAGAGGCAGCTGTGTTTCCTAGAACAGTGCATGTAGGAATGACTTTTAGGCAGCAAATAGCACTTTCAAAAGGCCTACATTTTTTTCTTGGGGTAATTCTAGGCTGACTGGACATACCATTTCAAATGGAACAGAAACCAATGGTACTGTTCTGTTTCAAATGGTACTGATACCTTGAATTTAGCACAGTGAGCCTAGGCTGCCCAGATGCACTGTTTAAAATGGGACAGTACCATTGTTTTCTGTTACATTTAAAATGGTACATTTGGTCAACCTGAATTCTATTGGTTCTCTTAAGAACTACTGGTAGGTGTTTCTGAAATCTAGCTATAGTTGTTGTCCCTAATGAAGTTTTGGTTGTATGTTCAAATTTGAACAAATTAGATTTAAATTGATATAAACAACCATTCCTTGAACAAACATTTATTTTATTGAGCCCCTTTTGTTTGCAGAGAATAGGTGCTAAGTGTTTGGGCAATTTAAAGATAAGACCTAGACTTAGTAACAACCTTTACATAGTGCTTTGCAACAGATCTAATAAGCCAGTTTGGTTCTCAGAGCAAGCTAGTGAGACTAGGCAATTATGTACTTATATCCTCAATTAACAGATTAGTTAAAATACAGTCCCAAAGAAATCAGGTGACTTAATTCTAAACCTTACCTCTTGTACAGGGGCAGACCTGGGACTAGGTATCAGGCCTCTGACTCCTGTTGTGTTATTTCTCTATAGCTTATTACTGGGGTTTGCATTTCAGAAGTAAAATGTATGTCTCTTTGACAGACTATAGGATCTGGTAGAAGTAACCCCCCTTTTTAGTGAGCTGGTAACTTCAGAAAGGGCATTATTTCTGCTGGACCCTGTGTATAGCAGTGAGAGCCCCAAGCTCTGGAGCTAGACTGCCTTATTTCAAATCCTACCTCTGCCCTTAACGGAAGTGGTCTAGTTTACTTAACCTTTCAATGCCTCACTTGTCCCATATTTAAAATGCAGATATGAGAGTACCCACTTCATAGGATTATACAGGATTAACTGGATTAGTAAAAGTAAAGTACTTAAGCACTATCTAAGAATTAGCTATTATTGTAGGAGGGCTGTCTAGAAAGTGTCCAGCCATGTAACTGTTCTCATTATATTGACAATGGCTGGATTTTTTCCAGACAGTCATCGTATTTCTATAATGATTGATTATTTTTTATTGCTTGTTAGCACTAAAAATTAGTTGACATGAAAATATTGTTTACTTTTTAAATTGGTATTTTTGAAAGTCAGTTTATATACTGTGTTTGAAGTTACTGACCAAATATGAAAAGATGCATATAATAATCTTAAAACTTTTATATGCTAAACATTTCCATTTTTACCTTGGTTGCAAAATTTGATAGGCAGTTATAGAAATTTTTATTTGCCCATAGCACATGCCCTTTTTCCTTCTCATGGTCCTTATTCAGTATTTTTTTCTAGCTTTATTGAGATATAATTGACATATAACGTGTAAATTTAAAGTGTACAATGCTTTGATTTGACACAATTATATACCTATATTACAAAATAGTTACCACCACAGTATTAGTTAACACCTGCATCATATTACATAATTACTTTTTTTTGGTGGTAAGGGCATTTACAATCTAATCTCTTGGCAACTTTCAAGTATATAATACAATATTACTAACTTTAATCACTATGCTGTGCATTAGATTCCCCAGAACTTAATCATATAACTGGAGGTTTATATCCTCTGACCAATATTTCCCCTTTTCTCTCATTCCCTAGATCCTGGCAACCACCATTCTAGTCTCTGTTTCTGTGTGTTTGACTTTTTTACTTCCACATTTGTGTTGTTCTACAGTATTTGTCTTTCTCTAACTGACTTAGTGTACTTAACATAATGCCTTTCAAGGCTTGTTTTTATTTTGATTTTCCTCATACCATTTTTTGTTTACTGTAGTTTTTATTTACTCAACATTAAGAAAAAAATAAATATCCTAAAGCAAGTGATCAAAAATAGCACATTTTGTACATTTCTTCATCCACATACCTTTTGGTATAAGTTATGTTACATTATCTTTGAACAGAAGTGGGTGTAATAAAAGAGTATGGTGACTTTATATATCGGGGGTGTCAAAGAAATGTATATGCATTTTAAGAGGTGTTATTCTATGTATTAATTTTTGAAGTTGAATTAAATTACAGTAGCAAAGTATATTACGACCTTCGTTCAAAAGATGGAGTTAATCAAATGAGTGTAGGCAGGACAGTCAAAGAAAATGGTGGAAGCATGGTTTTTGTTCAAGGAATGCAAGACCATTTTGAAGTGGTACTTGAAATTTGAGAACATTGTGAAAGTACAACAACAGTGGAAGTATAAGTATGCAACAGAACCTCCAACATGCCTAACAATTGTATGCATTCATGATAAGTTTGAGATGCATGGTAAATTGAAACAGCATGCATACAATACAAGTGGACACTGATCAACGTTGCTCAAGCAGTAGTTCGCTGTAATCAGAAGTGTCTGGATGCTGATGGTAACCACTTTGAGCATCTCTTGTATAATCAGAAGTCAAGTGTGGCTTGTATTTATCTTTTGTTATCGGTATATATTGAGTATTATAATTTTAATACAATTCTTTACTTAAAATGTGTATACATTTTTTTTGGCACCCTCTGTGTTGCAGTTTTAAGGAATAATGTATAGATAATACCATTGAGTAGTAATATTTTTGTTTCTGTTTTTGAGCCTTTTAAGTATTGTAAATTTCAACTTCCTAAAATAGATTATTGAACCCAAATTACATTTTTGGTTATTAGTAGTGTCTTTCAGGGATATTTGAAGAGAAGTGTTGAACAAAGATACAAAATAGAAAAACTATAAATTTGATAATGTTGGTTATCTCATGTGCAAAGATTGGGGTCACAGGATTATGCACAAGGACATTAGCATATATACCAGTGTTTGGTATTCAGAGAGAACATACCTGAGTCTTTGTTTTATTCCCGTAGTAAATACCATAACATTTATTTTTCTTAATTTTTTCCTCCTGCAAGGCGTGCAATGGAATTGAGTTTTGCCTTGGTAAATGGGAATAATATCCGAGGCATGATGAAGGAATTACTTTATTTTCTGGATTCATGTGAGCCAGAATTTAAAGCAGACTGTGCATCTGGAATCTTTCTTGCTGCAGAAAAGTAAGATTTAATTTTTACCTTTATCAATGAAATATGCTTGGAACTTTTAAAAGTATCTTCAAAACATGAGGAAAATGTATTTAAAACATTTTTAACATTTATTTCAACCTCCCAATTAGAAATCACTTAGAAGGCCATTGTAACCAGTATGCTAAGACCATAAAAAAGTTCCTGTTTACAAAATCTCCTGCTATGTATGTTCTTTAACTTCTCATATATGATGCCCTTTTAATGAAGACTATAGAAAAGTTATAGCATCTGAATTGTGGCTCTGTGTAAAACTTTTATAAAGACGTACCTCAAGATTTTGGTAGTATGGTTATTTCTCCACTTTCCAACTGTGAATTTAAGGGAACACATCCTTAGTCCTGGTATTGCCTGGTTCTGAGAATAGTCCCTTTCCTTCTGTCTTCTCTGTCCTCTTCTGTCCTGACTTTATGATTTGTTTTCTGAGAAACTAGAGACAGAGTCCCATTTTTCAGCAACTCTTATTGCAGTTATTATGTGAAACGTGTGAGTTTGACAGTGTGTCATTTCATCACCTTTTGTAATGGGTATTGCTTCTAGATTTGAAGGTGAAATGTGTCCAAATATAATTACCTAACCAGTGAACTTAAAACTATAGACAGGATTTTTGAGAGTCACTGAACACAATATAATTTATTTCCATTTGTTTCACCTGACCTTATTCTTTTTTTAGGTATGCACCTTCCAAACGATGGCATATTGACACAATTATGCGTGTTCTGACAACGGTAAGTAGCTTTTTAAAGTCAACATACTAGGTGCTGGTTGTGCTGATAAAGGCAGCAGAGCTTTTGTTCTCATGAAGCTTACATTCTAGTGGGGGAAATTGGGGAAATATGTACTACACTGTCAGGCAGGGAAAAGTGCTATGAGAAACACTAAACCAGTATGAAGGGATTATAATAGTGGCAGGATAGTATGGGATATGGGGCAATGGGCCAAGTGTTTTAGGTGGAGTAGTCAAGGCAGGTCACTCAGGAGGTAACATTTGAATGGAGAATTTAGTGAAATGAGAAGCCATGAAAAGATAAGGGGAAAAGAGTATACTAACTTGGGAACAGCAAGTGTTGCAAAGACCTTAGGTAGCAATAAGGTTGGCCTGCTTGGAGATCAAGAAGGCAAGTGAAGCCAGGCGTTGCAGGGCAATTGATACAGGGGTAGATTATATAGGGCCTTAGGAGTTTGGATTTTATTTTGAATATGATAGGAAGCCTTCAGAAGGTTTTAAATGACTAAATTTATTCTGGATTTAAAATTACAGTTTTAAAGATTTATTTTTATTGTTTTTGACAGAGAGAGAGAGAGAGATACAGAGACAGAGAGAAGGGGGGAGGGCCCAGAACAGTCTCCATAGTTGCACGTCATTGGTTTTTCCACATAGTTTCATTCCTCAGGTGGGCCCGGGCTGCACAGGGCAGGAACTGGGTCCGGGTCTCACCCCAGTGAGAACTGAACTGGGGGCACTCCCCAGTTCAGCATATGGGTCTGCAGACGGGCCGGGGCCGGGATTCGATCCTCTGTCCCTGGGGCTGCAAAGTGAGCGCTCAACCCACTGAGCCATCCTGGCTTTCCCATAAAATTAGTTTTATAAGGTGCTCTTTCTTTAGTAAGCTTCCAGAATTTTGGGACTTTTCTGTTTAGCATTCAATTAATAAACATTAGAGATTTAAGAGTAAAAATGAAAGTATAGTGTCTTGTAAAGAAAACATTAATATCAATGTCTAATTATGTAGATACCATAAAGAAAAACATTCACAAACTATATTAAAATTTAAAACTTGTATAGCAAAAGGAAAAAAAAAATCTACAAAGTTAAAAGGCAAATTTCAACTGGGGAAAATCATTGTAACATATAACAGCATATTAATATTTTTAATCTATAAATAATTTATAATTAATAGGAAAATCAAACACTCTAATGGAAAAATTGGCATTTGAACAGGCAGTTCACAAAAGAAGAAATGGCTAGTTAACATTGAAAAATACCCTTACTAGTAAAGAAATAGTAAGTAAAATAAAAGTGAGGTATTGCTTTTTACTTATACTTTTTAATCTAAATCCTATTATTAGTTAGAAAATAGAGAAACAGGCAGCAATCTTCACTTTATGTGGATATAAAATTATGCCATCTTTCCATTGTACGGGTTGATAGCATGTGGCAAAATTCTTAGTTTTATACCTTTTAATTTATGAATTTAATTTTTAGAACTTTATCTTGGAAAAATAAAGAACAAGTATATAAAAATATATATACAAAAGTGTTCTTCCCAATTTTGTTTAAGGGGAAAACTGGAAATAACTAGAAGTCTCCAAATGGGCATTGGTTAAGTAAATTTTGAGACATTTGTTAGGAGTAAATGATACTATTAAAATTATGTGATTGTGTGTGTATATATTTGTTGCTGTGGAATTCTGTCTGTGATATACTAGTTTTCTAGCTTATCTACAATTTTATAAAATATTAAAAGTCAATAAATACAGAGAAATGGTAGTTCAACAAAAGATGTGAATTGGGACACAATTTTTTAGTTTTTGTAAGGCTCTAAAGAAGGGAAAATTAGAACTCCCAAAGAAAAATGTTTATTAAACTTAAAAATCATTTTTAAAAAATGCTCCTACTTTTCATTTTTCCTATTAACCTTGTTATTCAATTACAATCATATGATTTTTCTTTAGCGTGTTGATGTATTGGGTTACAATAATCAATTTTTTATTATTGAACCAGTCTTCTGTACCTAGAATGAATCCCACGTGGTTGTGGATTATAATTTTTTTTATACATTGTTGTATTTGATTTGCTAATATTTTCAAATGATTTTTGCATGCATATTCTTGAGAGATACTAGACAATAGTTTTCCTGATTCTTTGACCTATGTGTTGTTTAGTAATATGTTTAATTTTCTATTTTGGGATTTCTCAGCTATTTTTGTGTTACTAATTTCTAGTTTAATTCTGTGTGGTTTCTCTTTTTTTAAATTTAAGATATTTTTTATGTCCCAGAATGTGGTGAATGTTCCATATGCACTTGAGAAGAGTATGTTAGTGGAAGAAGTAGTCTGTAAATGTCAATTAGATCATATTGATGCTTTTTGTTATTTCAAATACTGCTTTCTCCCACAAGAATGTAAATATCTAAATTATACCACATATTACCTGCTTTTTATCTTCTCTTCTTTCATCTTTTCTCACCATTTTCCTGAACCTCATTTTGACTTAGTGTTTCTTAACAGGAGTGGGTAGCTCAATCATCTGGGACTTCTGTTTTCCTTTTTATTTTTCTCTCTTTTTCTTTCCAAAGTATGAGGGCTATTTGGAAAAATTCCAGCCATAAATACCTCTATTTTTCATATTACATGGCTGGATACTTTCCGGGCAGCTCTTGTTTACATGGTTAGGTGTGGTCTAAGTCTTAATCACATCTGCTCTTTGGTCCAGTAGTGGGAGATTGAACAAGATGGGTTGATACTAAGCATAGGTTCTACTGTTTGTGTGTCCTGTGCATCTGATTGTCATATTGCTTTGACAAAGCCAGGATTTAGTTTTTTCATAGGTTAAATAGTTTTATTTTGTTTCATGTTTGCAAATAGTATCTCAGATTTCACTGCTCAAAAGGACATTAAGAGACCAAGTTACCAAAAAAAGGTGTGGATAATTAAAATACAAAGTGTTTCTCATTCCTGGGACTAATTGTTGGTTCTGTATAATACTTATAACTCTAGTCTTTGAAGGACCTTATGATGTTTCAAATAAACTCAAGTTTTTAAATATTTACTATTTGTTATTTTATGTAATATTCCCCTTTGAGCTGTTTATGTACATGCCTCCTATCCTCCTCCAGAGCAACACTACTGTAGCTAGCCCATATGATTTTAACATTGGTGGTGTGGAGTTGTGGGAAGGGAAAGTTTATTGAACTAAAGTACTCAGTGAATGTATTTACTAAATTTTTGAAATCTTATGCCTTAATTTGTTTGGTTTACAAAATGTCTTTCTTGGGGAAGCTGGGATGGCTCAGTGGATTAAGCACTCGTTTTGCAGCCCTAGTGACCGAGGACTGAATCTGGATCCTCCCACTTCACTCTCTCTCTCTCTCTCTCTCTGTCTCTGTCTGTCAAAAACAATAAAATAAATCTTAAAAAATAAGAAAAGAAAATGTATATCTTGAATTTGAAACCTTTATATTTTCCTTTTACTTTGGACAAAGATTTTATTTTTTATTTAAAACTTAAAATTATTTAAAATTTAAAAAACTTAGTATGTTCATTTAAATAAATAAAACTTTGAAGTTTGAGCTTCTTATGAACCTGAGAATTGTAACCAACTTTATTTTTGAGGGTGTATTGTAGTGGTGTTCTTTTAATAGCAATAATAATAGCTAACATTTTTATCATTGCTGTGTGTTTCTAGGGGTAACTGTCTGCATTTCCCTTTAGGCAGGAAGCTATGTTCGTGATGATGCAGTTCCCAACTTGATACAATTAATAACCAATAGTGTGGAGATGCATGCCTATACTGTCCAGCGCTTGTACAAAGCAATTCTTGGTGATTATTCTCAAGTAAGTGCTTCATTTGTCTTTTTTTCTACTTTGAGTGGGGTGGAATTACATTTTATTTACCTGGTATGTTCTTTCTGCTAACTAAAATGTGCCTCAGTTTTGGCCTTTATGATTAGATGACCTTTGATTTACATTAATCTTTCCAAGGATTGAAGTTTCTTGACATGTGATGACTTTCTTTTGACAGCAACCTTTGGTACAAGTAGCTGCATGGTGTATAGGTGAATATGGAGATCTTCTTGTATCTGGCCAGTGTGAAGAGGAAGAGCCTATTCAGGTACCCTTGTTACTCTTAGTGAAAGATAGGAAAAAATAGTGGTTTTGGTTATAAGAGGGTCATGTTTAATGAGGAATTGAGGTTGATGTTTTGAAAACTTTTTAAAGAATACCAGAATTATTTTGGGAAAACTGCCACTTTTGGGGGCAGAATGTATTGGGCCACTGTGAGACTTTAAAACCACCTTAGGATCCACCTCCTACCCTGTCAGACTGAATTATATTGTTTCTCTTACCCTCTGGCTGATTTAAAGTAGACGTGAGACAGATAACCATGTTTTCATTTGCATTTTAAAGGACTAACTTTAGGAGAAGTTGTGACAACTTCTCAGCCTCCAGTGGGTATTTTTCACTCTTTTTTACTTATTACTTCCTACCTGCTTCTGGTTGATAAATCAGTTTGGACAGTTATCCTGGCAAAGCAGAAGTTGTGTTAGAAGTTTGGTAATGATGGAAGGATTGTTTTTCTGGTAGCATCCTGTGATATGTTATCAGATTTAGATATTTACTATTATGATTTATTATACATTATCTTTTTTCTCCTTAGGTAACAGAAGATGAAGTGTTGGATATTTTAGAAAGTGTCCTAATCTCTAATATGTCCACCTCTGTGACACGAGGTTATGCCCTCACTGCCATTATGAAGCTTTCTACTCGATTCACCTGTACTGTAAAGTGAGTATAACAGGTTGTTATATAATTAAAAAATACTTACTATGGAAAATTTCAAGCAAAGGCAAAAGTAGAGAAAATAATAAAATGAAATGCATATACCTATTACTCCACAATAACAATCATCATTTTGTGTTTAATCCGTATTTCATCTATACTTTGCTCCCTTTCTTTTTTTTTTTATTGTTTTTTTTTTTTT
>PVKE010030189.1:0-19773 GCA_004027555.1 Craseonycteris thonglongyai
TACTAGCGGGGCTCGGGATTGCAGGGTCAGCGGCAGTTAGCGCCGCTGCCCTAACCACCAGTCAGGTTAACATTCAGAAACTTTCTATCCAATTCTCTGAAGATATCAGGATAATACAGGACCAAGTAAGCCATTTAGAGACGGCCCTCGATTCCCTTGCAGAAGTAGTCCTCCAGAATAGGAGAGGGTTAGACCTTCTATTTTTACAACAAGGGGGTCTCTGTGCTGCCTTAGGGGAGGCCTGCTGCTTCTATGCCAACCACTCAGGAATAATCAGAGAAAACATAAAAATACTACAAAAGAGATTAAAAGACAGAGAGATAAAAAAAAACCAAAAAACTCCCAGGGGTGGTTTAAAGGGCTATATAATTGGTCCCCCTGGGCGACCACCCTTCTCTCGGCTTTAGCAGGGCCACTACTACTCCTCCTCCTAGGACTTACATGTGGGCCAGTTATCCTAAATCGACTTATGGCATTTATAAAAGAAAGAGTCCAAACTATAAAACTTCTAGTTTTGGCAACCCCCTATAGCCGACTTCCCCAAACAGTCGAGTCACCGCTTTGAATACCCTGCTAACCGCTAACTTTTGCCTCTGGATATTATCGCTTGCTTGCTTGCTTACGGCTGGTCAAAGATTTTACCATTAAAGTTACAAAAGCAGTGGGGAATGTAAGACAGTGGAAAATTACTGAGACCTTGACCAATGCAGCTGGGCCAGCTCAGCAACAGGATGTCTTATCAGGGAGTAACGCAGCTGGGCCAGCTCAGCAATTGGATGTCTTATCAGGGAATAACAGAATGTTCAAGGATGAAGGCTGTTGCTCTTAGCTAAGGCGTGCAACCGCAAGGCTTGAACCCTGCAGGACCCAATAGAATTGCGCACTCAGCACCCTCCCCTCCCCTGGTTTGAGTTGTGAATAAAAAGAAAAACTTGGTGTAAGTCAGGGCTTGTTGCTCCTGGATGAAACCGGGGTGGCAGCCCAGATTCGAATCTGCTAATAAAATCTCCCTCACCAATTGGCAGAAGAGGGTCTGATTCCACCAAATTCTCTGTGTCGTGGTTGTCTGTCTCGCGGGTGGTCTCATTCGGCACAACACAGTCTACACTACAAAGCATCAATAATCAAAACAGCTTGGTATTGGCAGAGAAACAGACATACATACCAATGGAACAGAATAAAAAACCCAGAAATAAACCCACAAATATATGGACAGATAATCTTTGACAGAGGAGGAAAAAATATACAATGTGGAAAAGAAAGCCTCTTCAGTAAATGGTGCTGGGAAAATTGGAAAACCACATATAAAGGAATGAATCTGGACTGTGAACTGTTACCATATACCAAAATTAACTCAAAGTGGATTAAGAACCTCCACATAAGATCTGAAACTATAAAGTGCATAGAAGAAGGCACTAGCACTAAACTTATAGACCTTGGGCTCAGAGAACACTTTATGAACTTGACCCCAAAGGCAAGGGAAGTAAAAGCAAAAATAAATGAATGGGACTATATGAAACTAAAAAGCTTCTGCACAGCAAAGGAAACTGTCAACAAAGTAAAGGGGAAACCAACCAAATGGGAGAGAATATTTGCAAACAATGCCTCTAAAATATACAAAGAACTCATACAACTCAACAAAAAAACAAAAACAAAAACGATCCAATTGAAAAAGGGGGCAAAAGACCTAAACACTTCTCCCATGAAGACATACAAAAGAAAGAAAAAGGTAATGTGGCCCTCTGCCCTAAAGAATAAAGCCACATAGGAAGGAAATTAACAGTTCTAATTCATATGAGTATATAGATGAAGCCCAGCCCTTAAATATAAGGATAAGAGTTACTGAAGAACTAAAAGGTGAGTGTGGAATAAAGATGAAGAACCAGACACTAGGTTTGCCTTCCACAAGGATTAGTGGGAGCTTGCATAACTTGTTTGTATCCTAGTTTATTCATCTAAAAAGATAAATATTCAGGTTGAATAAAGTGTATTCTAAGGTCACTTTCAACTTAATATTTCTTTAAATTATTCCATGTGGGGAAAATATAGCTTGAGAGAATAAGGAGGATGACACAGAATACCCCAGATAAATGGAATATGGTAGCCAATCAATTTTCAACCAAATGACTACTACACTAGTGTTGGAAAGCAATTTTTTTTAGGGAAGAAAAATAAACAGTATAGCCATAAAACAAGTAAGTTTGCTGTTTCTACATAATTGATGTTTCTTCTAATTCATCTGGGATATCTTGAGTCAAACAAAGCACAGGCAAGGTTTGAATCATCCAATATCTCACATTCAAGACATGTCAGTTTGATGATCACTATTTTTAATATAGAAATAAATGGCTTTTATGATTGTAAACCTTGGAGGGTAAGGATAATATACGAAGCGTGCTTTCTCCTCTACTTCCCTTGCTTCCTTATTCTCTTCTCTCCTCCTTTCCCCCCAACCCCCATAATCTGAGGAAGGAAATAGCCCCTTTGACTGTGTGTGTTAAGCTTTTGAACACACAGGAGCAGGGATCAGCCATCTTTCCAAAGTATGTTTAAAAGTTCTCATTCTGTTATTTTGGCACACTTTAAAGACTGAATTGGTTAACTAGGGATTCACAGGCATACACAAAGTTAGCTAACCATGGTTTTATACACATATCCATCACAACTGTTGCTCAATATCTCTTAGAATAGGCAAACAACAACAAGGAACAATAAAATAATTTGTAAATACACAAGACTTTTTCTCAAAAGGTCTAAAACCTTATATTATTCATGTCCCCCGCCCCGCCCCCTTCTCTGGTTTCCCTGAGAAGACTTCAGCAGGAAAGGTGAATGGGTCACTGAGGATGGCCCCAGCAGCGATCCCCACCCTGCTTTTCTCTCACCTGGGGAAGTCAGGCAGAAACCTGAGAAGGGCAGTTACCATGGAGGAACGCCATGCCTAATTCAATGCCATTACACATGTGCAAGGGTGCCAGCGCCACCAGTGAGAGAGGCTCACATACTCCCATTCCTAAGAGAAACAAATTCCTCCTTTTTCACAGCAGGTCAGGGTTTCTGTTATGAATAGGATCAGTATTCAGAGAACACTTATAAAAAGTACATTATCTGTTCTATAACTTGAAATATTATCCAATGTGGCTAAAAATATACATAAAAATAGGGTCAGAGAGTTTATTGTTTTGTATGACAGATAAATCAACATATGATCTGCCACAGCCTTTAAAAAAGCATTACTATAACACAGTGTTTAGTAAAAAAACAAAAACAAATAAAAGCACCAAACGTAATAAAATTGAATTTCAGAATCCTATTCTAGCATTTTGTTATATTTGGGTTTATAAATCAGTTTTGTAATCAGTGCCAGTTTCTCTTAAGAAAAAATATAAAATAAATGATATATGTGAGAATTTCAGAGTCAATGGTGCTTCTTGGCAGATAACATTAAATAAAAGATGAGGGCTAGGATTTACCAACACATTCAGAATTTCATTGGTTTTTAAACATCCTCCAAAATCTGTTAATATTCAATGATAGATTATTATCTGAAAGGAACAGATATTTTTCTGCTGACAATTCCTGACAGGAAAACAGCTCCTTCTAGACATCCAGGTGAATTTTTGTCTTAAATCTCAGTTAAAATCCTTCAGCCAATATGTTTATCTGAATTGTTTTAGATATAAACAAGGTTCAAAATTATATAGTTATAGAAGTTAAGAAATCTTAAGAATTAATTTCACAAACTTAGAAAGTTTGAGTATTTGCCCAAAGCATTTGTTTAGCTTAATTAAGCTCTAACTCTACAATTATAAAAGGATAGATGAGTGATGAAAGCAGGTTCTTAAAAAATCAAACACAGTCATCCCATGCACAATGACCTATATCAAGTCAATACAAAATCAGAGAAGATTTAAAAATCAATTCTTCATCATCATCGTCATTGTCATCGTCATCATCATTGTGGTCACTGTTTAAAACTTGGTTTTGATGGAATTACAGAGAAATCATCCATTTTTAGAATAACTTCACTTTCATAGGATCAGACCCTACTGATATTTTCATTCAGGCTTTAGCATTTCAGCTTTATAAGCCATGTTGTATTTAAGATGATGAAAAGGATGGTGAAATTCTAAATTGCAACCCACTATAGAAGAGACATTATTTAGAGAGAAAATTAAGTATCAGTAAGCACTTGAGAATGTACTAAAGTAAAAGCATACTTACTGGAGAATTTTCTGAGAGGGTCTTTCTAGCTCAATCTTTATTATATGCATGAAATTCTTGTGGTATCTGAACAACTAGATAAACTAACAAGACAGAGAATTAAGTTTCTTTCAAGAAACAAACAATATAGAAGACAAATAAAAGCAATTTCACTACTGGCTTATCAACAGCACCATGACATAAAACATGAATATCATAAGTTAATTCCATCAAGTTTTAAACCTAATGTAAATAGTTTTTCTAAGCCACCTAGGGAAACACAGGGCATAAACTTTCCAATTATGTCACAGAATAATTAAAATAGATACACTGCCGTAAATGTAATCAAATTAAACCGCATTACCCATTTCAGAAGACTGGTTTTGAGATTCAGTCTCACCCTTTAATACTTCTCTACAGCTATAAAATATAAGTGGATATCTCCTCTACGCAATTCAGAGAGGCCCTGAAACTGAAACAAAAAAATGTACTGAGAGGTCATTATGTTATATGACATGTCTTCTTTAAAAGCCCTGGCCATTTAACATTTGATGAAATGTCAAACCCCAAATGCTTGCATCCACTGTGACATGTTCTATTTACTATACAGCAGTTTAAAGTTGGCAACACAACATGCATCTAACTTTACAAAGTTATATATTATATAATGAGTGCTTTCTGATAAATCACAGGGGAAAACATGGCAGTTTTGCATCTAAAGCAAATAATGTTTTATGTTTTAGCATCTTATCCTTAGAATGACTTTGATAAGTTAACACATCATTCTCTTTAAGTTCCAGCACTTGGTGTATAAACACTCCTGCCTTAGCTGCATCATTCTCCTAACTCTAGTTTGAGGATATTTCTTCAGATATATCCATAAATATTTTTCCTTGTGGACACATTTTGTATATTTATGAAGTATCTTTGTTTTAAATTCTTACCAAAGCTAGTAATGTGCAGGTATTTGAGAAAGATTTTTTGGTTCTATCAAATAGAATAAAAATTATATATATAAAGAAATTTATATAATAAACATCAATGTAATTAGAAGTTCCCAAATTTATTTTTTTATATACAAGTTTTTATAATTATGGATGTAAGCTGACAGTATTTTTTCATGTGACACAAATCTTAGTTAAATTCTTGAGTATATCATGGAAACTAAGTTTAGGAAACATAGACTGTCACTACATTAGAGCAGACTATTCACATCAAAATTATTATAAAAGAGAAACATCTCTAAATATCAGAAATTACTCTGCAAAAGTCACATAGCCATATTATTGAGCAAATGTTGAAGAATTGTATATAATTTTGAATTGTGTTGTTGCCACCACATGATTTTCAACCCTCAGTTTTCACCAATCACTACAGAATTTCTGCCATTTAGGCCCAATTCTCTTGGATTTCAATACCACAGAAATGGATTCTAAATTATTAATTAGTCTACACTCAGAGGTTGTAAATGGGATATATTACAATTAGACATCAAAAGGCTAAGGAGAATTAGAATTGAAATACAAGTTTACAAAGATCCTTATTCAAGAAGACAAATAATAATTTTTAATTTTGTAGATGTAGCTCATACATGTCATTCCCCCCATTTAGGGCACCTCATAAACTTAGTGATCTCGGCATGTTGCTGCTTTCTCTCTGTACCCTGAGGCATTTCTGGAGATTTTAAATCTATTGGGACAAGTCTCAGTCTCACCAGAAACTTAAAGGACTGATAAGTGAGTACAAGAAAAATTCTAGTTCTCTGCTATATATAAGCTAATTCACAAATGTCTTAATCTGGATATATGATTTTATTCTACAGGTATCACTGCTTCTAGTTGAGAACAAAATAAGAGATTACTTAATTTAATAAAATTTGAATATGCATCAGAGAAAAGCATTTGAACTTCCTTATACAAATAACAACTCAGATTAAGCACAGATAACTGTCTAGAAGTCTGTATCAGGAGCATTAATCATCACTATCAACTTAAACATGAATTATTTCTTCCAAATAAGCTAGCCTTCCCTATTCTGAAAGAAAAACAAAAACAAAAAACCAGTTATTTAAAAATAACAACTCCAACAGAATACTTTAACCACCTACTATACTGGATTGCAAAGTAAATTTCTGAATGGTTCATTAAAATGATAACAATCAATTAATTGCACCTAAAATATTAATCATGTGTATAGACCTCATGTAGTTGTATTGTCTGAATGCTATCTGATGGCTATGCTTGCAACAAATCAAGCAAAATGTAGCACTTCAGTACTTACAGACTGCTTACAGAGAATACCATCTGGGAAACCTTTTGCATTTAAGATTAAAGCTCCACACAGGGCTTATTGTCCCCCCAGCATGCGAGGAACAGGAGGGTGAGGAAAGCGCTTACTTCGAAAATGCTCTGAAGCGTAGTAATAGACATCCTCATAGCCCTCGTGGTAATCCTCTTCTGGTCGGTACTTTTTCCCCTTTCTTCTCCTCGATCTTCTTATTTGCTTGAGGAAACCCAGGAAGCGGTCCATCTCTCCCTCCCCGTGCTGCCTGGCTCAGCCCAGCTGCTCGAGGAACTGGGAGAGCTTGAATGCCCAACACCGAACCCGGGCCGGGACCCGCTACCCTTCCATCTGCCTCCCTGCTACCATCAGCGCTGAGCTTTTAGCCCCTTGTGAAGGAAAAAATAACAGCGATATGGGTTTGTCTTGACAAGATATCCTACTTTGTTCAGTAAACTGTCAAATGTGCAATTTAAAAAGGAAAAAAAGAAAGATGATAAGAAACACTAAGAGAAAAAATAAACAGCAAAGCTTTGAACTTACAAACAGCTTCAAACAAACAGAACAAAGTTCAACAAGAAATTCAGCTGAAGGGAGCGGAGTCCCAGCACTAGAATTTCACTATCCAACATCTCCATCATCAAGGGCGGGGGTGTAGGAGAAGAGAGGGGCGGGGCAACACGCTAGTCAATGGACTGAACCAAAGCTGGAGACTGAACCGACTTCTTACCTACTAATCCCGCCCCCTAACCTAGCACCTCTGGCAAAGCGTCGTGCTTGGGAAACTGCTGGGAAAGCTATTGTTTTGTAATGACCAATTAACCCTTCCTGCTCTGTTGCACACACACTAATGAGCAGCAGAGTGGTTTAATCCATATGCACTGCCTCTTGCTGACAAAAGTGTGCCTTATGTATTAATTGGAGCAGCAGGGAGAAGGCTCAGCATCTGCTTTCAAATGACACATTTACCCAGTGGGCATTAATGTATTCCAATCGCTATTTGATCTAAATATTAAAATGCTCTTCACAGAGAGGCTTCTCATAACTTAGTAACAGCATACCATAATCAGCAAATAAAGGACACTGCATGTTTGGGAAAAGAAATACAAATAATCCAACTCTAAGTACAATGAACTAAAAATCGGAGTTGTTACACTTAAAAAAAAATGAAAACAAATGGGCTAAATAGCAAATAAAACTTAGTTATTGGTGAAGATGAAGAGAGGGAAAGAAGTTTCTAAAACTGCTCAAACCCTGCTAATCCTGTCTCTAAAATCAGAACTTTTTTTTTAAGTACTACAATCAGAAACACTTCAGATTAGAGCAATGTTAAGCAAGTCAGCATTAATAATGGATAGTCTTCCTCTCTAGTTCTTTATCCAGGTCTTTACATGAATGCAAAATGTTAACACCAGAAAAAATTCAATTTGTTTACAATATAATTAATCAAATGTGTGCATATTACCTATTAAACTAATATTATAATATTTTTCCACTCTATGTTCCCAGGAATGTGCTTTAAAAAATAAAAAAAAAGATGCTTGCTTACTGTGTAAGAATTGTCCAGTATCTATGTAATGTCAAGTTTGCAGGACCATTCCAGAAGGAAGTGGCTACACTTCGCACTATGTTAGATTCATAGGCAATTTGTCTCTTCTCTATTTTCAGGTATTAATTGCTTATGATAAAGTAGGGAGACATTTACTTGAGAGGTAAGAATTTATTAACCAAGAACCTTTCAGCTCTGAAATATGTAAAATAAGGCTCAATGAATTCCCCCTATTGCTACCCATTTCCCATTTTCTTATGCCTTATGATAGAGTGAAGAGAAACACAAACTTGATGTTGACAAAAAGATACTATAAAATATTTTATAAACATCCTTAAACAAAAATGCACTTGTCCTTAGTTTCCAAATCTTTTCTTCATTATTCTGACTCTTTTAATCAAAATACAGTTGAGAAAAGTGCAATTTGAAGATCTGGAATCTAAACCTTGATTTAATTCTCCTAGCAACCTTTATAATGAGGTGATATCTCTATAGATGAGGAAAGAAGGTTCAAAGATATTTTAGGGCTTATCCAAGACCACAAAGGTAACTTGGCCAAGTACTACCTACTACAGGTATTTTTTTTCATATAAATTCAGAAAATATCTTGTTTAATAATTATTTGCACTTAGTAATTCATTGTTTTCTATGAGTTTGTTATTGAAATGGAGTTTGAAAGTACAGTAGACTCTTTGTTAATGGGACAAAATCTCAAGCAACTGCTTGCTTGAGTTCCGGTTAATGGAGAGTCTGCGTACATTTATCTGGGATCTACCAATCCACATGGATGCCAGTCAACTGAGAATCTACTGTTAATTGTTGACTTCCTTTTCTTTTTTTAAAAGATTTATTTTATTGTTTGACTGAGACAGAGAGAAGGGGGGAGGACCCAGAGCAGTCTCCACAGCCATACATCATTAGTTTTGACATAGTTTCGATATAGTTTCAGTCCACAGGTGGATGTGGGGCTGCTCGAGGCAGGAACCAAGCTGAGGGCTTTCCACATGGGAAGCATTCCCAGTTCAGCACATGGGTCCACATAAGCCGGGACCCAATCCTTGTACCCCACAGCTGCAAGGTAAGCACTTAACCTGCTGAGCCATCCCGGCATCCCTGACATTCACTTCTAACTGGGCTAAGTTTATATTCTGGTTTATGTCAACTACACATGTCCCAGAGATTATGCAGGCAACAAATCCCACGCAATTACCTCTGAATTATTAAAACTCCTAAATTAGTGGGGTCCACATTATTTAAATTTTGTGGTTTTAAACTCTCAGTTTAATCTAAAAGGATTGACATAAAACAGATGATGCTTCATTAGAGTGATCATTTTTGTATAGACCAATTTAAAACATTCCATTACAGTTTACTGATTTGTAATTTTAGTATTCAAAAAGCCTGAGAATGTCTCAAGTAGTGGTAAACAACTATTTTTGAATAAGAACTAATGCAGAGTAAAACTGTTTACACACAAAGCTGTTTCAGAAATTATGCTTAAAGTGCCTTTCTATTATTTTCCTAGTTTTGAAGGACTTTATTTGGGAAGTTAACATTTCAGTATCTCATTATAATGACAAAATTGTTACACAAGGGGACATTTGGTAGTGCTAGGGAAGTTTAAAGTTCAGCCATATATGTGGGGTAGAGGCGGGTATGGTAGAAGAAGTAACAGCCCTGTTAAAACAATCACAGGTGCTTGCGAAGCAAGAACAGGGAATGTGCTGTTTTGAGGAGGTCTATGTGGGTCACAAAGAATGAAAGAACATGGCAGTGTACCATGCAAGGAAGGGGAAGCATGTCTGTGTGTGTGTCACTATCCAAAAGATAGAAGGCAAGGCCAAGACATTTGTTATTCTGCCTGAGAAGTGGTGCAGGCCAACTGGATCCTGTAATCAGATTTCCTGGGTTCACACCTCCGAATTTTTCCTATCTTCCATCCCAAATCTTCCATGCTTAGCAATTAAGGCCCAGTTTAAAATCTAAAAACACTCTGGTTACGCAACCAAATAACTGACAAAGGACTAGAGTGAAGTTCCATTCCATTCAGTTCCGTTTACTAGCATTTCTGTGGAGGATCGCCCTTTTCCCCCATAGCACAAACAGTGGTAAGTGGTGCTCACCAGTTATTGCACTCCACAGTCTAAACAGATGGGATAGTTGAGAGGCTGCAAGTGGCAATTCACAGAACAAGGTTCTCCCCAACTGTGTTTGTTTTGGCTCAAATAAATGTTGTTTTGTTTGTTTGTTTCTTTCTTTCTTTTAAATGGGGCCAATATTAAAAGTCAAGAATTTCACAAATCAGACACTTGATATTTTCTTGACAAGTCAAAAGATCAGGCAACTCTGGGCCCAGATCCAATGCAGCAGCTACTATCAGAGCTGAGTGGTGGCTGCCACCCATAAATAAACATGTACTTTCCACTTAGTCACAGTTCCCTCCCCTGGGCCCAATTCTCTTTCAGTTTCCACCTGCCCCCGGCAGGCATGTATGCTTTAGAATCAAGGCTGAAGTACTATCCTGTTCCAATACACTCATTTCTTTAAGAGGCATTTCAGCTCCCCCATATTTTCATGCAAAGAAAATAGATTATTATGACAAATTGGTTTTAGTTGAACTAAATGTTCACTAAACTATAAAATTAAGTTCCTGAGAAAAAAAAATTGTTCACACGAGAATATGAAGCAGGGTAAATTATTAAGCAAGATGTGCTTTAATAAAGAGTAACACATATTTTTTTAAAAGTGCTAACTCTTTTCTTTCTGGGAAGTAAGCAATTGCCTGAACAGCATTTGCATGTTTTTTGCACTCTTCTGGATTCTCCATCCTCTTTTAGGAAAAGAGGAATAGACCAACTACTGAGATTAAATCTCCAATTTACAATCTTCCCTATATCACTGAGGAAGTGGTGCTCTTGTGTGGATATTTAAATAATAGAATATTTTCTGAGCAGCAGTCTGGAACACAGCTTATTAGAAAAATCTTTGAGACATTAAACCAATGTGACCCTTTTTAGATGACACAGTGTTTGCATGTGACACCCCAAACAGTGGCAGTCTCCCTGTAACCCGAGGGGAGACTCTGGCACACTTAGGATGGCAGAGCACAAAGGGAGAACACTCTGGTCCCTGGTATTCCGAACCCTATCACACCTAACACCACTTCACAGTAGCAAATGATTTGTAACATCTCCCTTCATTAGTGTAAATGAAACTCATAGATCATGTGACCCATGCATACATAATTGAAACATAAAATACCTTAATACTAATATATTTTATTAATATGTATTTAAATTGGTAAATCTGAGGACATGGCCACACCAGATGATATTGTAGTTAGATCCTTGCACCTACTTCTAAGAAGCAATTTCAAAGTTAAGAGATGGTCATAAGCCATTCCATACAATATAAAGATAATAAAATGGTAGAGGCACAGGTGGACAACACAATAAAAATTAGTACCTTCACTTAGAGTAAAATTGTGAAGAATATCTCATGTCAAAAACATGAAAACAGAAATCACAGACTGGGAGAAAATATTTCCAAAAGACATCTGATAAATGCCTGTTGTCCACAATATACACAGAACAAAATATAGAAATACTAAAAGAACGCTTAAAACTCAACAACAAACTATCCTGATTAAAAAATGGGCCAAAAATCTCAACAGACATTGTGCAAAAACAGATAGGCAGATGGCAAATAAGCATATGAAAAGATGCTCAAGCTTTCCAATCCTGAAAAGACATAGAGGAAACCTAAATGCATATTACTAAGTGAAAGAAGCCAGTTGGACAAGGTACATACTGTGTTATTCCAATTCTATGACATTCTGGAAAAGGCAAAACAGGAGTTGAGGGGAGGGAGGCGTGAACAGGCAGAGCACATAGGGTTTTTAAGGCAGTGAGACTACTGTTATAATAATATCACAATAGTGGCTGCATGTCATTATAAAATGTATAACACCAAGAAGGAATTCTAATGCAAACTATGGACTCTGGGTGACAATGCTGTGTCAGTGTAGGTTCATGGATTATAACAAATGTACCACTCCCGGGGATGGATGTTGATAATGAAGGAGGCTATGCATGTGTGAGGAGGGGGTCTAGAGGAAATCTCTGTACCTTTGGTTTAGTTTTTCTGTGAACATAAAACTGCTCTAAAAAAATCTATTAAAACAAACACCTTATGCTTCTGTATATAACAACATTGGCTTCTAGGCTCAAATCATTATAAATGTTTTCACTTACAGGAACAATTTAGTCATATAGAGTTTTGAAAATTGTATGGATGCAGGACAAATTTTCAGTTTGTAAGAGCTTCCTACTCATTTCAGTACTCTTAGCATCCTCAACACCCTACACAGTGCTCATCAGAGCCTGAAGCAAAATGCTTTAGATATAAAAGTAAATGTTTTAAAACTCTCCTTGGGCACACATAGCTGTGAGTAAGCAGACACACGCACACAGAGATAGGCATTCATTGTTTCTGGTATATAGTAGGTGTTCAAGAAATCTTTTTGTTGCATTGATGTGACTGCAATGCCAAGATAACTTAGTTAACAAAAGAGAAAAATTAATCTAATAACATATTTTTTTTAAGAATTTAGAGTCACAGGGGAAGCCAGGATGACTCAGCAGGTTAAGTGCCTGCTTTGTAGCCCTGGGGACTGAGGATCAAATCCAGCCCCGGCCCGTGTGGACCCATATGTTGAACTAGAGCAGGGGTCTCCAAACTACGGCCTGCAGAAGTCCCTCTCATCCGGCCCGTGGAGACCATTTTATCTGAATAAAATAATATTAAATAAATAATTAAAAACAACATCTATGTTTTGATTCTTTTTTATTTGGACTTCGAGTGTGTAGTTGGCCCCCAAACTGCTGTTTGATAGTTAATGCAACCCGCGGGGTGAAAAGTTTGGTGACCCCTGAACTAGAGTGTGCCTCCCATGCAGGAGGCCCCCAGTTCAGTTCTCACCCCCCACCCCACCCCTGGCTCAAGGGGTGTGTGCTTCCCATGCGGGAGGCCCCCAGCCCAGTTCCTGCCCTGTATGTCCTACCCACATGCGTGGAATGAAACCATGTGGAAAACTGATGAGTACAACTATGGAGACTGTTCTGGGCCCTCCTCCTTCTCTCTGTCTCTGTCTGTCTCTGTCAAAAACAATACAATAAATCTTAAAAAAAAATTTTAAATTCACAAAATGTTGATATTAGAAAAGATTTCAGCCTCTCTACTCCCCTCTCCCCACCAATATTCAAAACCTAGGTTGCCGCTGGGTCCACACTAGAAACTGAAGGCCCAGCCCAGGGCTGTGTCCTCTGGAGGCGCCAGGGACACTATACTGGAGCCGAAGAGGGCGTTCCCCTGCACTCCCACAGCATTTGGCTTCTGCCTCTTTAAGAAGAACTCTTCCCCACCCCACTGAAAAGTGCCCATTGACTCAAAAGCCTAGTGTATAGCAGTTGCTATTACCAATCTGAGACATGTAAAATGGTATGCATATTTTCATTTAGTGTGCTATCTTTGTTTCATTCCAGAGGAAATTAAAAATACATATTTAATATCCTTGTGACTTTTAAGTCTCTTTTCTACAAGGCTCCTTTCCATAAGTTAAACAACAATAACATGACAAAACAACAACATCAAGTTGAAATATTTATTGCTTGCTATGAGCCAGTCTAAGAGTTTCATGTACTCATTTAATAATCTCAACTATTTTATGAAGTTCATACTATCGTTTATCCTCACTTGTAGATGAAGAAAGGAAATACAGAACAGTTAAGTAACTTTCTCTCAGATACATAGCTAAGGGTTGCATATTTAATAGCCTGAAATAAAATTCATAGATTATACAACCTCCATATATATATTTTTTTTTAATTCCTTTCAAATTTTCAATTATACTTGACATACAGTATTTTATATTAGTTCCAAATGTATAACAGAGTGATTAGATATTTCTATCTTATGAAGTGTCACCCCAAGTCTAGTACCCATCTGACACCATACATTTATTACAATATTGTTTACATATATAATTTAAAAAATATATATATATATCCTCCTAGTAATAAACAAAGCAGTTTAAAGTTTGTGCTCTTAAATATCATGCTATGCTACCTTCCACAGGTTATTCTATTTTACCAGTATTTTTAAATGATTATAACAAATCGCTGTGGTACTTAGATGTCACTGAACACATTCATATGAGTGATCTAATAGGTTTACTTAAAATTTATAATATTCTAGAAATAATCTATTTTGCGCATATGTAAATGATGAAATGTGTGATGAAAAACTTTAGATGTGAAGTTAAACATCGGTGAGGGGAATGTATTTGTTTCCAAACTCACTTAGTGCAAAAGTTTGAGACCACTGCCTAAATGTAGTCATGGTTCCTCTTCACTTTTGTATCCTTAGCTAGGAGCGCATGTTACTATACTCATATGTTCAATGTCTGATGAGCAGAATAACAGAATGAAGGGTGAATACATGGATGAATGAATAATTGATTGAGTGATGACTGAAGAGACAGGATTTGCCCAAGATTTATCACTGAGAATGGGCGAGATGTTTTTACAGTGAAAATACAGATGTGTTCTGTCCCACTGGGCTAACAGACCACGGAGAAGACCGGGATGTGAGAGGGCCCATGGAAGACACAAGGTTAGGCTTGCTCTCTTGCACTCTTATGAGGCTACAAGAGCACACGCCCAGTACGCCGCTGTCCCTTTAGGTGGAGATGGTCCAGACAAGGGGCAGACCTAAACCAGACAGACTGCACCACACTGCCAGGTGAAGCCCAGCCTTGATTAGCCCAACTGCAAACGTCCTGCACACCAGTGAAAGGGAGAATAAAAAGAACTGGTATAAACCACTGGATTCTGGGGGTGACTCAAAGGCAGGCATATCACTGTATGCTGACTAAGGTACCATTGAACACCTGTCTAGTACAGTTTATACAGTATTACAAATGTCTATTTTTTTTTAATGTCTTCCTGACGAGGCAGGAAGATACACAGAACAAGAGCTATAAGTTATTGATTTTTAGATCTTTGGTCTCTGGCACAGTACTGGATACAAAGCAGATGTTTAATACATGTTTAAAGATGAATGAATAGATAAAAGAATGAAGTGTTACATAATTTTTGAGGCTTCTTTCAGTACAAATTGCAATCACTTCAGCACCTATCCCTAGGAACTAAGTAGGCCCCCACACACACTGGGAAAGCTCAGAGACTTGTGACAGGCTAGGAAATGTCTAGAGAGAATAGTCTCAGAACAGGACTGGCAATGATCATGGTTCCTATTGTTCCAAAAATGTGCATCTTGACACACAATTAGCCCATGAGGAAAATCCTATCTGGGTCCTTCAGACATTAATATTAGGATGTGAAAGATTTTTTTCAGTTTGAGGGTCAGTAATGGCTGCTTAGAAAATATAAATTAAGCTTGGCCTTAACTCTTAATAAAAGACACACACACACCCCTACCTTACTTTTCAGATGTTAAAAAAGTCATTTGTGCCTTCTCTGTGTTATTTATTTTTAATCCCTGGTAGCTGGTTCTGGAATTGGACATTTCTGAAATTCTAGATTAAGGGAAAGCAATCCCATTGTCCCAAGGCTAATCCAAGGAAAGAAATTCAAGTCTACCTATTTAAGTTTCATTGATTCTAACTAACTGTTTAGTCAAGAAATTTAGCCTCATGTGAGAACAAAATATGAAATGTTATCAGGAAAGGCTGGAATTTTGAGAGCTTTCATTAATTAGTCAACTTTAACCTCTATATTCTGTTTTTGTACACAAATTAAATATCTGTGAAAAAATAATATAAACTATTGGATGTTTTTCAAGAAAAATGACATGAAGTATTAAGTTTGTTGCTATGTCTTTCAAAATAACCAAATTAGTTTTCTAAGTGTACATAACATGCAGTACTTTTTTTTCTTCACTGATTTTGCTAAATGGGTATATGGTACACTAAATAGGTACCGTATGTTTATACATTATGCCTAAGACTAAACAATATAAAAATACCTTAGTACAATTTATAATGAGTAGCAAGTCATTAAGTGAAAGGAAGATTCTATTCTGTTTATATTCTCACCCACATACTATGCCTCCACTATGCTCCATGTAACCATATCCAACTTCCTAGTAAGATGAATTATAGGCATCTCCAAGGTAACTAGGTCATAAAGTCTAAGCACAGCCCTCAAACCTATACTTTCCATCACAGTTTCCATGTTAGTAAACAGCATTACCCTTCCACCAGTAGCATCCTTGATTCCTCTTCTTCAGAAGACCCATATCTAGTTTATCATCTATACATTCAAAATAAATCCCCACTCTCCCCCTTTTCTTTTTTATTTATTTATTTATTTATTTATTTTTGACAGAGACAGAGAGAGAGAGAGAGAGAGAGAGAGACATAGACAGAGACAGAGAGAGAACTGAACTGGGGGAGCTCCCCAGTTCAGCATATGGGTCTACACAGGCCCAGGACTCGATCCTCAGTCCTCAGGGCTTCAAAGCAAGCGCTTAACCCGCTGAGCCATCCCGGCTTTCCCTCCTCCTCTTCTATGCCCCACTGTCACCCCCAAACTCAGCCAGCATTCTTCCTAACAAGGCACCATATTTTTATTCTTGCTCTATTTTTCATACAACAACCAGAATGATCATATTAAACATACATCAGATAATGTCACTTTGCTGATTAAAACTCTGCAATGGCTACTATGTGCTCCTAATATACAAAAAATAAAACTCCACAATCCCTGTCAGTCTTTAAAGCCCAAGGTGAGCTGGTCCCTGCCAACCTCTTCAGCTTCTTCTCGTATCACCCTTCACAATGACATTCCTATCCCTGGCAAAATGCCAAGTCCAGAGTTATTGCCATTCTTGTTCATCCTGCATTAAATGTATTGCCCTCAAATGTTTGCATGGATGGGTCATTTTGTATTATTTTGTCTCCTTCTGGTGAGGCTCACCCAGATATTCCTATTATAAAATAGCACCATAGATACTTTCCATAACATCACCCTGTCACTCCTCACTGCCAGAAATTACTTGGATAATGTGCTTCACTTAGACATTATCTGCTTCTTCTCTCCTAGACTATGACCTCCATGAGAGTGGGGACCTTTACCATCATATATGTTGCTCTGTCTTCAGGTTGTGAACAGTGCCCCACAACTTGGACAAACAATAAGCATTTCTTGAATGAATAAATCAGATTTAACGTGAGATAAGCACATATTGTTCATGGTTTGTGGAAACATAGTATTTAAATTATACAAAAGCCTTTAAAGTTTCCTTCTTAAAAAGTATATTAAGATTTATTTTATTTGATATTTTTATTGTTTGGTTTTGTTTTTCTTTTTGACAGAGACAGACAGACAGAGAGAAACAGAGAGAATGGGGAAGGCCCAGAGCAGTCTCCATAGTTGACAGCATTAGTTTTCCATAGTTTCACTCCACAGGTGGGCGGGGGGTGGGGGGGATGGTGGTTGTTCAGGGCAGGAACTGGGCCCGGAGCCTCCTGCATAGGCACCGGCAACCTAAAAGGTACATTAAATACCAAAATCATCCAATAAGAATATGAAATAGGCCAGTTTTAAAAGTTGGTCAGAGTTGGCATGGATTAAGTAGCTAGCATGTCATTTAATGACATTTGATAGGGTCAATAAATGAATCTTTAGAGCTATAGACATTCCAAAAGCTTTTTAAAGCTAAACTTGTAACTAAAGCTAATATCAAGTAGAAAGATGGCTTAGAATCCCCCATTCTCTTCTGTTACACACTCACTACTTAATAATTATTGTGCAACATGTATATAGGGTATAATTGAGCAAATAGATGTACAAATAAATAAATGAACCAGTCAATGGTTCAATAATAGAAGTTAAAAAGAGAGGTGTGAACATAGGTTAATGCAAATTGGCTAACCAGCTCCTAAAAAATCAACAACTTGTATGTTGATAGCAAACCAGACAAGTGTGCCTATAAATGACAACTAGAATCGAGATCTAAAAAATGGCTTCAAGAGAAAAAGGTCAATCATATGGCAAAACACTCATAGAAAGAAAAAGAGAGAAATTTAAAGTACGGTAGTAGTTGCCCAGCACTCTATAGCACTCAGTCTATAATCTGATAATTTCCTCAATGAAAGTATTTTCCTGCTTTCATTGAAATTGATGCAAGCTGTTTAAAGAACTTTGCCATTAACAAATGAAAGTAGAAACAAGTGTTTAAAGAAATTTAAATGCAGAAAGAAATACTCATTATTTTTAGAAGACTTTTCCCCTGAATAATTCCTAATTGGGTCTCTAATATTCTTCTAATAATCACTAATTATTTGTGTTGTTTATTAAATAAGGCATAGAGCCACCTGCTGTATTTAATACATACAGCTTAAGTTTGCCAGTCTGCAAATTGATGAATAAACTAAGCCAATCATCCATCTGTGAAATATTTCAAGGTCTACCATCATTGGTTACAAGATTTTGAGTTAAAAAGACAGTAGAGGACAGTGCTTATAGTTTGATAATGTTTGCTTACTAAGCGTGAAATGAAATTTAACTGGTAAATTTAAATGTGTCTGCATTTGTAAATGTATTGTAGTTGTTTATACTTCTTGCATAATGAAATGTCAGGCAGTAGTTCTGAGATTTGAATATACTAGGCTGTAAAAAGCTTAAAGAACAGATTATGCTTTGAGTTTTTGAAGATTTAGTTTGGTTTTTTTTTTACCATGTAAAATTAATATAATCAATCAGTAAGTAAGTATGGAATGAGCATAGGGAAATTAAGAATTAACACAAAAATAATTTCCAAATTTGAAATGCTACATGTGCCATCTGGATGTTATAGGGCTTTCAAAAATGTACAAGTATTGAATTCATATTTTACCTGAATATGTAGTATGTCATAGATAAAAATGATTTAGATTAGAAAGTCTCTTCGAGCTGAAAGATGTTATTTTTATGTAGCTAGACGCTTTCAAGTGGCGGGGAAAACAGTGCTGATTATGACATCTTCCTATGAAACTGTGAGACTTCACAGGATCTATTTAAGCTTCGTATTGATGATTCAGTATATTAACTATTGGTTTCTATTGCCTATTCATATACTTCTTTCCTCCCTCCCTCCCCCTTCCTGTCCCTCTCCTCCCCACCCTCCCTCGGTCTTTGTCTCTGTCTCTTTCACTTGCCCTTTCAAGCTACTAGAGAGCAAGAAAAATCTATTTTTAAATAGCACACACTTATTTGTTTATTTATGTTTCCTTGGTTGGTTGATTTATTTTACCAAAGCGTTTCATTTCAGAAAGCTTGGATGTTTGTTTGCTTTTTAATCAATTCATTTGACTACAGGAACGTTTTCTTGGTATTTAAGTTTCCTATAGACTCATTTTCCACTTGTGATGATTAATCTACCGTATTTTCCGGCGTATAAGATGACTTTTGAAACAAAAAAAAGTCAACCGAAAATCGGGGGTCGTCTTATACGCCAAGTATATCCCGAAAAACATCTCGATATGCCGCTAAACGAATTTTCCAACTCGATCCCGCACCAATCACTGCAAGGCTGCTCAGACCGCCTCTCTAACTCAGCCAATCCAAGCAGGCTTTTTATGCATGCAAATTATACATGTTCTGTACCCGAAGCTACACTGTGTTCTAGTAAAAAGCCTGCTCAGATTGGCCAGAGTCAGAGAGGTGGTCTATTATAAC
>PVKE010030190.1:0-19780 GCA_004027555.1 Craseonycteris thonglongyai
TTAGTTATAAGTATCCCGTTTTACAGATGATGCATCCAAGGACCAATACAGAGCACTGATCTTATGAGCAGTGGGGTGAAAATGAGAACCTCAGCCTCCTGCAGCCTCTCTTCCTCTACAAACACCCAGCCTCCTTCTGGGGAGGTTGGAAACTTTTCTGGGATATTTGTGACCCTGGGCCTGCTGCCCCTTGAGTGCCATGCATTCTGCTTTTTAAAATGCCCTCTTGCTCCTCCTGTCATTTCTTTCTCATGCATCACTACCTCTTTCAGAAAGTTTTTCTAAATAACCAACCCTGCTCTTATATTAAATTTTACTCTACTAATCAGTACTAATAATCACCATTTGTACTAAAGAAATAAGCCCATGCAGGTATATTTATTTGTACAGTTCATGTCTTTAAGTTTTTATTAAGACATTTTTAATGGCAAAAAAATATTTAAAAAGATAGCAAATACTATTGAATCTAACTCCAACTTAATAAATAAAACATTATAAACACAGTGAAAGCCTCCTGTGCATACCTCCCCAATTATATCCCCCTCTCTCTCTCCTCCAAACCTAACAAGAGACATTGAATTGGTCATCCAGCATTCCCATTCATTTCTTCATACTTAATATAGTACTCTGTAGATGAAAAATCTGAACATAGTTCTCATTCTTCACAGTAGGGTTAAGATAGAAAGTCTACAGACACTTATGGGTGTCTATGGATTTATGAGTGTATCTGTGTGTGTCTATCTGTACATTTGTGAAGCAAGTGAGCACACATTTAAAATGCCTGGGGGCAGGGGCTTTCCCCTGAAGAGATATGATCCTGGGGGATGTGTGCAGTGTAGGTGTGTGTGTGTCTTGTCCATACCCATATCCTCAGTGTTGGGCACATTCAAATCCACAGTAAATATAACTGAACCAGCTCAGTGAGGCTGCATACTGTGTTCACACCCATCACCCCATTTGTATAGCCTTTCCCCATTTCTACTTTCCTATTAGGAGAACCCAGCCAGAGCCCTGTGTGTGAGCAGGACATACTAGAACACTGCATGCCTGCTTTCTCTGTGACATGTGTGCATGCAGTGTGAATGGGTGTTTATGAGTGTATGAGTAGACATTTTCATTTGAAGTTAAAACCTCTCATCAGATATCAGCCCTCCTGCCTGAAGAAACTGCCACAGGCTGGGGTTCCTGTGTACCCCCTCTGACCCCTGCATCTCCCTGCCTAGCAGTGTCTCCTCCTGGCTCAGGTTGCACAACTTTGTCTCTTTTCTCCTCTCCCTGTGCACAGAACTCAGCAGTGGACCATAAGAGATATGACCCTCAGACAGCCCAGAACATATGAGAACCTTACTTACATCCTGTGGACCATCCCCCAATCATGAACCTGACCACCTCTAAACTGGGTAGCAACTCAGTGGAGCTTTAAAGGAAAGTGAAGACTATACCTCCTGCAATGTGAGTCAGCACATGTGTGTGCACACATGTGTGCATGTATGTGCAGGGCTTATGCACTGCCAATGCCTGGACTGTGTCCCAGGTCCCAAACCATTCTTTTAGGACCATGTTATGATAAGGGTCCATTATAATTCCTTTCTGGTGACTGGTTCTGGGGCCCACTAGCAGCCAGCCTGTCTCTGGGTATATCTACTGAACAAGAACAAGGGCAGGTAATGTACAGCACTGTAGGGCTCTGAACTTGGTTGGTTGATAATGGTCTTAGTACACTCCCCAAACTCTGAGGAAGTGACCAAAGGTGGACATGAGACAGGTAACGAAGTTACACAGGCTGGAGGAAGCAGAAAAACTGTGTGAAGAAGCTGGGATGCTGTCAGGGTCTGAGAGTGAGGTACATCTGTACTTTTAAAAAGAATTTTCAAAATGGGGAGCTCCCCAGGATGCCAGGCGGAGGCTGGTATGGTCTAACCAACATCTGCCAACCAGTTTAAATTTTATCAAATACCTTCATTCCACAAGAAAAGTGGATTCATGTGTGTCCCTGTGGGTCTCCAAAGAAGCACACATTTGTGCATCTGCTCAGCATCTGTAGAGCACTGAATGTGTGCCAGGCACCATGCCAGGCCCAGGAGGGTATAGACATGGAGATAAAGCTTTCATAAATGGGCAAACAGAGGTTATGTGAGGCTGGCTGTGAAGGTCAGGGTAAAAGTAGTCAGGACTGGAACCCAGATGGCCTAACTCCAGATGTTCCATCCTCTGCACAGAGCTGGGAGTTGGAGGGGTGGTAAGCGAGAGGAATGAGGGTTCTGAGCTGATTAGCTGAATCATGCAGATGAGGCTGAAGAGCCCAAGTATGTGTATGCTGAGGGTACAGAAAAAATGACAATCTGGCTTAGGACCTGTAGAATTTCTGAAAGGTGTCTCAGAGCTTCCAAGAGATGCTAAACCTTCATGGCCAGTACCATGGCAGCAGGAGTAGTGTGACTGTGGCTAGTGTGTGGTAGCCAAGTGTGTCCCCCTTATTGCTGATGCCATGCTCAAGGCATTTGTAATTGGTCCATGAAAATTGCCTTAGGTCTGAATTCATGAATACATTTAAAGGTCATCTCTGTTCTCCAAGTGCTCATTAATAGTCCCATAAATCTCATATCATTATGTCTAGTGGTACTTCTCAACTCTAAAACTTCTTTTTATTTTAAAAGCAAATTCTTAAAAATAATTTCTTGATGAGAATAGTATTCATGCTGACATTTCAAAGCAGGGATGAAGGAGGAGGATTTTCTGGGTGTTTCCCAGCATTCAAGGGCTCGGACTGCCTTCTGGGGTTCAGGAGACTCCAGCCATCCACTGTTCTCTTGATCCTTTAGCAGAAAAGTGAACCTGCCCATTATTGTTTCTCAAGGTTGCTATGAAGGTCATTCATTTATCTTCATTCATCACAGAGCTAACCTCCCCATCAAGCATCTGATATCGTCTCTAAAATCATTGTTAGGACAAATTTCATGGAGCCCTAAGGCTACTTAAAGATCTGAGCCATCTCTGGGATTTAAACATGTGCGTGGCTTTAGTTTTCATTTTGAGTGGATCACAAGTTTACATTTCCACCCTGCACTTCTCTGCAGGTTACTATTTCCAGCAGCCCTCTGGAGAGCTAGACACAATTGCCCCATGGTTTCGTAAGCTTAGCCTAAGAGTTGATACCCATCCATACCTGCTATTCTACCTTTGTCCCTCTTCCCACCAATGGCAACAAATTCTTTCAGCAATAGGCTCACCATACATGATATTTTAAACAAGACAGCACCATTTTTTTTCATACTTCCGAAACATCCCATCATTTTGATATAAATGTCAATTTGCCCCATTTAAAATTTTTTTCTTTCTAAAATGTTAAGTTTTATTGTTGGATTACATGATTTTGTTCTTTGTATTTAATTTTATATGACAATTGTTTTTTTTTATTGTTAAATTTATTGGGGTGACATTGATTGTCTCCAGATGTACAAGTCCGCATCACATCCCCTATGCATCGTATTATGTGCTCACCACCCAGAATCAGCTCCCCTTTCATCACCATATATCCGGTGTCCACTAACACCTCCCCTCTCCCAACACTCCCTCCACCCTCTCCCTCCCTCCCCAGGTAACCACAAAATTATTGAGTGTATCCATAATGCTGGTGCCCACTACCACCTCCCCTCCCACTCTCTCTTCCCCCTCCTCCCCTTTCCTTAGGCAATCACCCAGCTATTGAGTGTGTCCATAGGTCTCTGTGTCTTTGTTACTTTCAATTTTATATTCCACCTATAAGTGAGGTCATGTTTCCTGATTCTTTCAGTCTGACTTATATCGCTTAATAAGATGGTCTCTAGGTCCATCCATGTTGTCACAGATGACTGTATTTCATCACTTCTTATCGCTGAGTAGTATTCCATTGTGTAAATGTACCACATCTTCTTTATCCAGTCATCTATCGAAGGGCATTTTGGTTGTTTCCATGTTCTGGCCGCTGTGAACAGTGCTGCGATGAACATGCAGGTACAAACATCTTTAAAGATTAAGGTTTTCAAGTTTTTTGAGTAGATACCCAGTAGAGGGATGGCTGGGTCATATGGCAATTCCATTCCTAACTTTTTGAGGAATCTCCATACAGCCTCCCATAGCGGTTGTACCAGTTTACATTCCCACCAGCAGTGTATGAGGGTTCCTTTTTTTCCCACAGCCTCTCCAGCACTTGTCATCCTTTGTCTTGTTGATTATACCCATTCTAACAGGTGTAAGATGGTATCTCATTGTGGTTTTTATTTGCATCTCCCTAATTGCTAGTGAAGTTGAGCATTTTTCCATATATCTGTTGGCCATATGTATGTCTTCATGAGAGACATGTCTGTTAAGGTCATCTGCCCATTTTTTAATTGGATTGCTTGTTTTTTTCTTGTTGAGTTGTACAAGTTCTTTGTATATTTTTGATATTAGCCCCTTATCAGAGGCATTGTTTGCAAATATGTTTTCCCAGTTGGTTGGTTGCCTCTTTGCTTTGTTGATGGTTTCCTTTGCAGTGCAGAAGCGTTTTAGCTTGATAAAGTGCCATTCATTTATTTGTGCTTTTACTTCCCTTGCCATTGAGGTCAGATTCATAAAGTCCTCCCTGAACCCTAGGTCTATAAGTTTAGTGCCAATGTTTTCTTCTATGCAATTTATTGTGTCCTTTCTTATTTGAAGGTCTGTAATCCATTTTGAGTTAATTTTGGTATATGGTGAGAGATCGCAGTTCATATTCAGCATTTTGCATGTGGTTTTCCAATTTTCCCAGCACCATTTACTAAAGAGCCTTTCTTTTCCCCACTGTATGTTTTTTCACTCCTTTATCAAAATAATCTATCCATAACTTTGTGGGATTATTTCTGGGTTTTTAATTCTGTTCCATTGGTTCGTGGGTCTGTGTTTCTGCCAGTACCAAGATGTTTTGATTACTGACTCTTTGTAGTACAGATAAAAGTCAGGCAGTGAGATGCCCCCAGCTTTATCCTTTTTTCTTAGGATAGCTTTTGCGATTTGTGGTCTTTTGTGGTTCCATACAAATTTGATGATTTTTTAAATCTATTTCTTGAAAGAGTGACTGTGGGATTTTGATGGGAATGGCATTGAATCTGCATATTGCTTTGGGAAGTATGGCCATTTTAACTATGTTAAATCTTCCAATCCATGAAAATGGAATGTCTTTCCATTTCTTTGTATCCTCTTTAATTTCTTTTAAGAGTGTCTTATAGTTTTCACTGTAAAAGTCCTTCACATTCTTTGTTAGATTTATTCCTAGGTATTTCATTTTTTTGTTTGCAATGGCAAAAGGAATGGATCTTCTCATCTCTCTTTCTGAAGTTTCATTGTTGGCATACAAAAATGCACTTGATTTTGAGACATTGATTTTGTATCCTGCAACTCTACTGTATTTGTCTATTATTTGTAATAGATTTCTGATAGAGTCTTTAGAGTGTTCTATATACAGGATCATGTCATCTGCAAAGAGTGACAGTTTAACTTCTTCTCTCCCGATTCTAATACCTTTTATTCCTTTCTCTTGTCTGATTGCTCTGGCTAGAACTTCTAGTACTATGTTGAACAGCAGTGGTAACAAGGGGCATCCCTGTCTTGTTCCTGATTTTAGGAATATAGGCTTCAGCTTTTCCCCACTCAGTATAATATTTGCTGAGGGTTTGTCATATATGGCCTTTATTATGTTGAGGTACTTTCCTTCAATTTCCATTTTATTCAGTGTTTTGATCATAAATGGGCATTGTATCTTGTCGAATGCTTTTTCTGCATCAATTGAAATAATCATGTGGTTTTTATCGTCTGTTTGGTTTATGTGCTGGATTACATTAATTTATTTGCCTATGTTGAACCATCCTTGTACCCCTGGGATGAATCTCACTTGATCATGGTGAATAATCTTTTTATTGCATTGTTGTATTCTGTTAGCTAAAATTTTATTTAAGATTTTTGCATCAGTGTTCATCAGGGAAATTGGCCTATAGTTTTCTTTGTTGTTATTGTCTTTCCCAGGTTTTGGTATTAAGGAGATATTAGCTTCATAGAAAGAATTGGGTAGTCCTGCCTCTTCTTGCATTTTCTGGAGTAGTTTGAGGATGGGCATTAATTCTTCCTTGAATGACTTGTCAAACTCATTGGTAAAACCATCTGGTCCAGGCCTTTTGCCTTTGGGCAGGTTTTGGATAGTTTTTTCAAGTCCTGTATGGTTGATTGGTCTATTTAGGTTATCCAAGTGTTCTTGGCTCAGTATAGGTGAACTATATGTTTCTAGAAATTTGTCCATTTCCTCCAGGTTGTCAAATTTGGTGGCATAGAGTCTTTCATAATAATCTCTTATGATTGTTTGTATTTCTGCAGTATCAGTGGTGATCTCTCCCTTGTTGTCCCCTATTCTGGATACATGAGATTTTTCTGTTTGCTCTTTGGTGAACTTAGCTAGTAGTTTGTCAATTTTATTGATTTTTTTCAAAGAACAAGCTCTTTGTGGCGTTAATTTTATCTATTGTTATTCTGTTCTGAATTTCATTAAGTTCTGCTTTAATTTTTATTAATTATTTTCTTCTGCTTGCTTTGGGGTACGTCTGTTCTTCTTTTTCTTGCTCTATAAGATGAGATGTGAGGATGTTTACTTGTGGTTTTTCTTGTTTCTTAAGATAGGCCTGTAATGATATAAATTCTTCTCTTAATACTGCTTTCGCTACGTCCCAGAAATTTTGGTATGTAGTGTTTTCATTGTCATTTGTTTCTAGAAATTTTTTAATCTCTTGTTTTATTTCCTCTTTGATCCAGTCACTTTTTAATAGCACAATGTTCAATCCCCTTGTATATGTGGTTCTCTCTGCAATTGATCTTTTGCAGTTGATTTCTAGTTTCAACACTCTGTGGTCTGAGAATACTCTTGGTATGATTTGGATGCCCTTAAATTTGATGAGGTTGCATTTAAGTCCCAAGATATGGTCTATCCTTGAAAATATTCCATGTGCACTAGAATGAAATGTATAGCCCTGTGTTGCAGGATAAAATGACCTGTAAATGTCAATTATGTCTATTTCCTGAGATGTATTATTTAAAGCTGCAATTTCCTTATTTAATTTCTGCTTGGACGACCTGTCGTCCAATGTTGTCAGTGGTGTGTTTAGATCCCCTGCTATAGTTGTATTTTTGTCAAATTCTCCTATTAGGTGTTAGTATTTGCTTTATAAATTTTGGTTCTTCCTGATTGGGGGCATATATATTGATGAGTGTCATGTTTTCTTGATGTATTGTCCCTTTTTTCAAAATGAAATGTCTATCTTTATGTCTTATTATTTTTTTTATCCTGATGTCTTTTTCATCAGAAATCAGTATGGCCACTCCAGCTTTTCTCTGATTGCCATTTGCCTGGAGTATTGTTTTCCCTCCTTTTACCCTGAGTCTACATTTGTCCCTGTGGCTGAGATGTATCTCTTGTAGGCAGATATGGTTAAATTTTGTTTTTTAATCCAGTCTGCTATGCTGTGCCTTTTTATTTGTGAATTCAGTCCATTTACATTCAGGGTGATGATTGATATATGAAGATATCCTATATCTATCCCTTCTTTCCTTTTTATTTGTTTGTCGTCCCAACCTTTTCCCATTTATTTTGATTTCTTGGTTCAAGCTGAATAGCCTCCTTTGGTATTTCCTGGAGTGCCAGTTTTGAGCTGGAGAATTCCCTCAGCTTCTGTATATCTGAAAAGACCTTAATTCCTCCTTAGTATCTGAAGGTTAATTTTGCTGGATAGTTCATTCTTGGCTGAAAATTTCTCTCTTTTAAGATTTTGAAGATTGGGCTCCACTTCCTCCTGGCTTGCAGAGCTTCTGCTAAGAAGTCTTGTGACAGCCTGATAGGTTTTGCTTTGAATGTTGTATTTTGGTTTTTTTTTTCCTGGCAGCCTTGAGGATTCTTTCTTTGTCTTTGGTTTTTGTCATCTTCAGAACAATGTGCCTTGGAGAAGATCTGCTAGAGTAGATAGCTAGGGCTCCTGTTTTCCTCTTGAATTTCGGGTTCTAGTTCTTTCCATAGGTTAGGAAAATTTTCATCCACTATTTATTTTAATAGACTCTGAGAAGATTGTATCTCGCTTCCTTCTGGTACCCCTATTATTCTAATATTGTTCTTTCTGATGGAGTCAGAGTGTTCTTGTAGTGTTCTTTCATTTCTCTTGATTCTCATTTCCCTTTCTTGCCTCTGTGAAATTTCTATGTTTCTATTTTTGATCTCACTAATTCTTTCTTTTAGCTGGTCAGCCCTGTTTCCTATGCTGGTCAGTTTTTTTTTCAGCTCTCCCATTACGCCTTTCATTTCAAGGAGTTTCTTTTGGTTCTGCTCTACCTTCTCAATTTTATTGGTAAAGTACTCATTTTGCTCAGAAAATTTCTTGTTGAGGTCATTTAACTGTGTCTGGGTACTTTGCCAGCATTGAGTGAGCTCTCTGAGTGTCTTGATTATTGCAACCCTGAATTCTGTTTCATTTAGATTTGATTCCAAGTGTGCAAGGTCCTTTACTAAAGACTGCCCCTGATCTTCTGGAGGGGCTTTGGATTCTGAGATGTGCATTGTGTTTGATGTGGTTCTTTTTGCTTTACGCATGAGTCTGTTTTCCCTCTGGGGGTTTGCCTATCAGATGGGCTTCTCTTTATTTTTTCCATGGGCTCAGGTGTTGGAGGAGGAGGCTTTGGGAGAGGGTTGGGGGGAAGCAATCAGTTTCTGTGTCCTGGGGTTGCTCTTCAGATTGCTGTCCTAGTTGTTAGAAGACAGAGTAGTGAAGGTATGGGTGTGGGTGGGGGCATGTGTGTAGGAGCTAGGGCGGGCCTAAGACATAATAGCAGATTCCTTTTTCAGCAGGGCCACTGGTGGTTCAGTGTAAGCAGGGGGCACAGCTTCGGTATTTCTCCCCTCTGATCGGCTACTTTTACTTTAATTGCATCTGTGAGCTGGGCTGCCGGGCAGTGGTGCAGTGGTGGTGCGGGTGGGGGTGCAAGTGCAACTCCATCAGTGGTGCAGTGGTAGTGGTTTTGGGCACAGGTCTGCCAGTGGTGGTAGGTCAGCCGACAGTGATTGCTCGACTGGTGGCTTTGCTGGGTCCCTAAGACCTCCATCAGGTCACGCTGTTTTTACTTAAGCGCGTCTAATGCAGCTGAGTGTGCTGCCACCATGGTTTAGCAACCGGGTCCCTGGGGCTATGGCTGGTGGCTCCACTGGTTCTCTCAGTACTCCATCTAGCCACTGCCCTCAATCCAAGAGCCTGTCTTCCAAAGGTGCTCCCTAACAGTCAACTCTAGGAACTGCTGTATCTCCTCTGTAAATCAGAGGTGCCAAGCTGCTGTCGGCTGATGCCCTGCTCTCTCTTCCTGCCAGCCTGGGATGTGCAGCCGCACTGCTCCACAGTCCCTGTTCCACCTCAGGATCCGTGATCTGATTAGGGCACCATGTGCCACCCCTTGAGTTTGGATGTTAAATTGTTCACAGTCTTGTGGGGCTTCTAGTCTCCTTAGGTCTTGGCTTCCAGTCTGCCTTTGATCTAGCTCCACTTTGACCATAGTCCCCTAATCCCCCTTTGTTTTTGGCAACCCCAAGCCATGCTCCACATCCCTGTACCTGAACTGCTTATTCCCCTTCTTTCTCCTGCTCTCCCCTTTTTCCTCTAACCTTTGGGTGTTGTTCTGTGTTGTTTGGTTCTCTCAGTTGAGGGTGCTTCTCCAGGTTTCCCCTGTGGATTCCCCTTTGTCCATAAGTCCCTTCCCAGGTAGGTATTGGGGTTCTCCTCTATGCTGTCATCTTTTTCTCTCTCGATTTCAATCTTCTTAACTTTACTGAGGCTAGCTTTGTGTCCTAGGATGTGGTCTATTCTTGAGTGTTCCATGTGCACCAGAGAAGAATGTATAGTCCTGTGTTGTAGGATGAAGTATCCTGTAAATGTCAATTATGTCCAATTTCTGTAATGTAGCATTTAAAGCTGACATTTTTTTATTTATTTTCTGTGTTTGGATGATCTGTCCATGGCTGTCAAGGGGGAGTTTAAGTTCCCTGCTATAATTGTGTTTTTGTCAGTTTCTCCTTTTAAATCTGTTAGTGGTTGCTTTGTAAATTTTAGTGATTCTTGGTTGGGCATATATATTATTAATAAGTGTAATATCTTCTTGTTGTATTGTCCCTTTTATCATTATAAAATATCCATCTTTGTCTCTATCCTGATGTTTTATGTATCAGATAAAATGGCTACACCTGCTTTTCTCTGGGTGCCATTTGCTTGGAGTATTTTTTCTCACTCTTTTACTTTGAGTCTGTGTCTGCCCTTATGGCTGAGGTGTGTCTCTTATAGGCAGCATAAGGTTGATTTTTGTTCTTTCATCCAGTTTGCTCCTCTGTGTCTTTTTATTATTGAGTTTAGTCTATTTACATTTAGGGTGATGATTGATATATGAGGATTTTCTATAGCCATTTTATCTTGTTTTCTGGTAGCTCTCTCTCTCTCTTTCTCTTGATTGCTTCTTTGCTCTTTTATTCCCATCAGTTACTTTAGTTTGATGGTGTTTATGACTGTTTTTTTCTGTATTCTCTTCTGTTATTGTTATGTGTTCCAGTTGTAAGTTCTTTTTCAGCGGTTACCATGAACTTTATATAAAAGATGTTTAATATGTGCAGTGGTTCCTTTTCTTAAGAATGTTTCTTACCTCCATTCTCTTTGTAAATTTAAGCCATTGCTTCCTTCCCTTTTATATTTTTGTTGTTCCAGTTTATCTGTATTTACTTTTACTTTTTGGTTCAGGTCCAATCACCCCATTCAGTATCCCTTGAAATGCTGGCCTTATGCTGGAGAATTCCTTCAGTTTCCGTATGTCTGAAAAGTTCTTTATTACTCATTCATATTAAAATGCTAACTCTGTTGGGTACAGAATTCTTGGCTGGAAATTTTTCTCTTTTAATATTTTGAACACTTCATTTTACTCACTTCTGGCTTGTAGAGTTTCTGTTGAGAAACCTGATGATAGTCTGTTGAGTTTTCCTTTATAGGTTATGGTATTCTATTTTCTGGCTGCCTTCAGAACACTTCCTTTGTCTTTGACCTTTGACATCTTCAGTAAAATGTGCCTTGAAGAGGGTCTGCTAGGATTCAAGTAGCTAGGGGTCCTGTTTCCTTCTTGAATTTGAAGTTCCAATTCTTGCCATAGATTTGGGAAGTTATCATCTACTATTTGTCTGAGCAAATTCTCTGTGCTCATCTTGTCCTCTGCTCCCTCCAGAATACCTATTATTCTTATATTATTATTTTTAATGGAGTCAGATAGTTTTTATAAATATCTTTCACTTCTTTTATCTCTTAGGTTTCTCTCTTCTTCCTTTTGTGACATTTTCAAATTTCTGTCTTTTACTTCACTAATTATTTCCTCCATCTGCTCAGCTCTGCTTCTTATGCTAGCTATTTCATTTTTTATTTCTTTTATTGTGTTGTTTCTCTCCAGAATTTCTATTTGCTTCTTTTTTATAGATTGAATTATTTTTCTGAGATCACTTAGCTCTCTCTGTGTATTTCACCAGTTTTCTTTGATCTCTTTGATTGTTTTCAGAATTGCAGCATTGAATTCTGTTATTTAGCCCATATGTTTCCATATTTTTAATTTCCTTTTCTGGAAACTTTTCATTTTCTTTCTGGGCACCTTTGTTCACAGGGGTAATTATTGCTGTTTGAGTGTTTCTTTTCCTAGACATTAAGACTTTTCCCCTGATAGATGTAAAGTGATCTTTCTTTTACTTTCTATCTGGTGCTACTGCAGTATCTTATAATACTTTCTCTTGGTTATTTGGTTTTCTCACAGTGGGAGACTTCCTAGAATGTGGGCTTCTCCTTGACTGAGTTTCCCTGGTCTCTGTATGCCTCCTCTTTGGGAAGATATGGTGGGTAATGGCATTCTATGCCTCCAAGATCCCACTGCAGTCAGAAGCTGCCATGCCTATGTTTCAGTTTTCCTAGATCCCTCTTGCTGGCTTCAGTGGGAAGGGTGGGGGCAAGGTTTTTTGGGAAAGGCACAGGTCTGTTTGTGTCACAGGGTAATGGCAGGTTCCTTCTGCTGGCTTCAGTGGGAAGAGCTGGGGTGGGGTTTGTTGGGACAGGTGCTTTGCATCACAGGGTAATGGAGCCTTCTCAGCAGCAGCTCACCTAAGGCAGGCTCTGGGTGAGGCCAGCATGGTGAGCCTTGGGAGAGAGCAAGAGAAAGCAGCCAGGCTCTGTGTCTGGTTGGGGACCCATATCATTGAGGGACACTCTATGCTTCAGCTGCCAGCACACTTCTGTTGCTAGCACTCTAGCCACCAGAATGCCCACTTCCTGCTCCAGTCACCAGCCTTATGCTCCACAGTCCCCCAGTCTCAGTCACCCAGTCCACACACTGGCAGCCAGATCCTCACTCCAGTCACCCATGCCTGTCTCTGGCTCCTGCTGGTGCCTCACTCTGTCCTCTTGCATGGCACTATGGTTGCCATTGCCATAGTATGGTTGCTCCCCCTGCACTCCTGCTGGGGCTTCTTGCTACAGCCAGCCACACCCAATTTTGCCATGCACCCCATCTTCTGACTGCCTGCACCTCTGCCTTTGTCCATTCTAGGCCTCCAACCTGCCCAAAGTCACCTTGACCCATGCTTCCATGCTTCTAGCTCAGTCTTTCCTCTGCTGGGCTCCGGGTCTGCCTCTAGGTCAGTCACCAGGTAGGTCTCCAGCTCATGCTCCACAATGTGTCTCCACACTGGTCCCTTTCTTTCTCTCTCACTTGCCGCCCTTTCTCTGGCTTTAGGTATTTTCTTGTGATGAGTGGGTCCCTCATCCAAGGCTGTGTGCTGCTTAGGGATTCTCTGGTTGGATTTTAGTCATTTGATTTATTGTTCTTTTTAGGAGAGGTTTCAAAAGCTCCTCTCATGCCACCATCTTGATGATGTCTCCCTCTTTGTTGTATTAAGTATGACTGAAATTTGCTGCATAAGATTACTTCATCAGAGAAATATTTATAGTACAATTGTGGTAAGATACAGTCCCTCTCTATGTCTACCTTAATTTTTGTATGAGTTCTGTCACTGAAGAATAATTGTTAGCTTAATATGTTCACGTAATACAACTTTTGTTATCTTAGTTTTTCATGAATACAAAATATTACATAACTTCATCCCAATTTTCTCATCCCATATCCCATTTTTGTCTCAATAAATATGGTCAACCTAGTCAACAAACATTTGCTGAGCACCCACCTCACATGGGCCTGTGGAGTGGTAGGGTGGGGTCTGGAGAGGGATGCCTTAATGAAGTCTAATATCCGTCTATCACTGTCCTTCCAGGTAATTCTCATGAGAACCCAAGGAATCATTTTAAATGCTCCTCTTTACCTCCTATGCCAATCATGAGGTCCACTCAACACGAACTCCACAATTGTCAGATCTGCCCCTTCCTCTTCACCACCCCATCATTTTTCAACTCCTCAGCATCACTGGAGTAGATGGCTGAGCCCTTGCTGGATTTTCTGCCTCTATCTGGCTTCCTCCATCTTTTGGAAGTCACCAGGATTATTCTAACTTCCACGGTAGCCACTGTCTTTAGAATAAAGCCCAGTCTCCCTTTCTTTATGTCAGAGCTGCTTTGCTCTAGGCACACCTACCTGGGTCTCACTGCTCAACACACACCATACACACAGTGCTGCACATCCCATATTTTGCCATGTATAAATGCGCATCTGTGTATAATGCACAACCACATTTTTGACTCCAACTTTCAGGGTAATAATTCTTTGTTTTAATATTTAATTAAATTTTTTATTTGTTTATATTTAAGGACTTGTTTTTTGTGTTATAAAGGAATTTTAGAATGCTTTTATTTCTTCTTTTTTCTTTCTTTATTGAAATAGTGTAAATACTTTATTCCCAAATAAGCCCAAAATGTGTTTAAAGGCATAAAAACACAACTTAATAATCTTTCTTCTTTATCTTTTTGTTTGTTGTTCTGTTCTGTCAGTCTGTCTCTGTCTGTCTGTCTGTCTGTCTGTCTCTCTCTCTCTCTCTCTCTCTCTCTCACACACACACACACACACACACACACAGAAACTTGGTGAATGGAGATTTATTGCTTTACAAAAACAGACCCAACATCATCAGGAAGACACTTTACAGAGCCTGTTTCTCAATCCAGGTCTTTGTGTGAGATTTGGGAAACTGGCTTATTTTCTAGAACAATAGGTGGTTCTGAAATCAGAAGGTTATTATGGAGAAGTTCTGGTCTGTGTTCATTAAGTTGGGGATATCAAATTTTATGAGCTTGTTCAGTTCCTCTTCCAGGAACCTGTAGCTTCTGGTGTCTTCCTGGAGTTGAACATCCTTGTTGATGGCTGTGGTCTGGTGACAAGCTTTGGCCTTGTCCAAGTGTTCCACTTCATTGATGTAGCAGTAAAAAAAAAAGACCTGGATTCCTCATTGCTTTGTCAAGAAAACACATAGTCTGGCTCCAGCAGTCTTCCAAAATCTGACACAAAACTGTTTATTCTGAATTGCTTCTCTGAAGATTCAGCATTGTCTTGATGTGGGGCTGTTGTCTTAATCAGCAAGCTTAGCACAAAACAAACAAACAAACATTAAAACCATGAAGACTGCAAGACCAACCTAAAAACAATTATAGTGGAATATTTATGATCCTTTAGTTCTTCAAAGAAAACTGGTCCAATCTCATATTCACATTCCTGGGTGTAATCAGAATTAGATGCAAATTACTAAGATGTTCTTTTAGAAACTGACCTTGGGGCAGAAATCTTCACACTGTGAAGATAAATGCATCACCTTTTTGTCTGAATTAATGTTTTTTTCCAAGTTTCTCATTTCATCTTAATGTGGGGCCATTTCCTATATTCTCACACTCATAATGCTGCTGTCACGTTTTACTTTTTCACCTCTTCTGTTCTCTAGGTTTCACCAGCTGCTAAGTTATTTAGATACTTCTTTGCTATGTTGCTTGACTTCAGCCCTTCCTCTGCCTTCTCTAGCAACTTTGAAAAGGCAGAAACTTCATGACATAGACTTCATTAGCTAACCACTCTCCTGGCATCATAGTTTATCTACTCTCATTTTTCCTCTGAGTTATTTCCTCACCTTTTAATTTTAATGCAGAAGTCCAAATATATTTTTTTCTTGGAAAGCAAAGAACTCTTTGTAGGGCAAGACCTTCCTTGTTTAGCATTTTTAAAAACATAACATATATGGAATATAAAACTGAAAGCAATAAAGAAACAAAAACATAGACACAGTCCATAGTTTAGTGGTTACCTGAGGATAAGTGGGGAGAGGTGTGGGGAAGGAAGGAGGAGGAATCAAATATATGGTGATGGAAAAAGAACTGACTCTGGGTGGTGAACGCATAATACAACACATAGACAATGTATTATAGAATTGTACACTTGGAACCTATGTATTTATTTACCAATCAATGTCATCCCAATACATTTTGCATACACATATTGTTATTGATTTCTAGAGTTACACTTTTAATGCATAAGCATAAATAAAAGAATTAAAAGCTTGTGTATAGATATGAAATTAGTACTACCCATGTATAACTCACATCCTTATTTTTCCCTCACAAATTTGGTACATATAATACATGGCAAAATATGGTACATTGGGCTGCTCTGTGTACTAAGCCTGTCAGATCCTCTGCTTCCAGCAGTGTGGTTCCCTCCAGGAGAAAGTCCTTTATCCCTCCTTACTCTTCCACCCCTCTAACACACTCACCCTCACAATCACCATCACCCACTCCCCACTGGGTGTAATCATCTCATCCTCACAGGTTCTACTCCAAGCTTGTCCAAACTGCTATGACATGCATCCCAGGGTGGCTTTGAATGTGGCCCAACACAAATTAATAAGCTTTTAAAAAACATTATAAGATTTTATTGGTAATATTTCTTTTTTTAAAAAAATATATTTTATTCTTAAATTTAATGGGGTGACATTAGTTGGTAACACTTAGGTAGTTTCCAGAAGTACAAGTCCACATCACATCACCCATGTATCACATTATGTGTCCATCTCCCAGAATCAGCTCCCCCCTCACCATATATCTGGTGCCCACTCCCAACTCCCCAAACATCTCTCACTCCCCCCTTCCCCCCCTTCTCCAGGTAAACACCAAACTATTGAGTGTGTCCATAATGCTGGTACCCTCTCCCACTTCCCATCCCTCTCTCCTCCCCCCTCCTCCCCTTCCCTCAGGCAATCACCAAGTTATTGAGTGTGTCCATAGGCCTCTGTGTCTTTGTAATTTTCAGTTTTATATTCCACCTATAAGTGAGGTCATATGTTTCCAAATTCTTTCAGTCTGACTTATTTCGCTTAATAAGATGGTCTCTAGATCCATCCATGTTGCCACAAATGACTGTATTTCATCATTTCTTATCGCTGAGTAGTATTCCATTGTGTAAATGTACCACATCTTCTTTATCCAGTCATCTATCGAAGGGCATTTTGGTTGTTTCCATGTTCTGGCCACTGTGAACAGTGCTGCGAAGAACATGCGGGTACAAACATCTTTAAAGATTAAAGTTTTCAGGTTTTTTGGGTAGATATCCAGTAGAGGGATTGCTGGGACATATGATAAATATATTTTTCATTTTTTGAGGAATCTCCATACAGCCTTCCGTAGTGGTTGTACCAGTTCCCATTCCCACCAGCAGTGTATGAGGGTTCCTTTTTTCCCAGTCTCTCCAGTACTTGTTATCCCTTGTCTTGTTGATTATAGCTATTCTAATAGATGTAACATAGTATCTCATTGTGGTTTTTATTTGCATCTCACTCATTGCTAGTGAAGTTGAGCATTTTTTCATATACCTGTTGGCCATATGTATGTCTTCATGAGTGAAGTGTCTGTTAAGGTCATCTGCCCATTTTTTAATTGGATTGCTTGTTTTTTTCTTGTTGAGTTGTACAAGTTCTTTGTATATTTTTGATATTCGCCCTTATCAGAGGCATTGTTTGCAAATATTTTCTCCCAGTTGGTTGGTTGCCACTGTTTTGTTGATGGTTTCCTTTGCAGCACAGAAGCTTTTTAGCTTGATAAAGTCCCATTTGTTTATTTGTGCTTCTACTTCCCTTGCCATTGAGGTCAAATTCATAAAGTCTTCCCTGAATCCGAGGTCTATAAGTTTAGTGCCAATGTTTTCTTCTATGCAATTTACTGTTTCCTTTCTTATTTGGAGGTCTTTAATCCATTTTGAGTTAATTTTGGTATATGGTGAGAGATTGCAGCTCACCTTCAACCTTTTGCATGTGGTTTTCCAATTTTCCCAGCACCATTTACTGAAGAGGCTTTCTTTTCCTCACTGTATGTTTTTTGATCCTTTATAAAAAATAATCTGTCCATAAATTTGTGGGTTTATTTCTGGGTTTTCAATTCTGTTCCATTGGTCCGTGGGTCTATTTTTCTGCCATTACCAAGCTGTTTTGATTACTGAGGCTTTGTAGTACAGATAAAAGTCAGGCAGTGAGATGCCCCCAGCTTTATCCTTTTTTCTTAGGATAGCTTTTGCGATTCGTGGTCTTTTGTGGTTCCATACAAATTTGATGATTTTTAAAATCTATTTCTTGAAAGAATGACTGTGGGATTTTGATGGGAATGGCATTGAATCTGTATATTGCTTCGGGGAGTATGGCCATTTTAACTATGTTGATTCTTCCAATCCATGAACATGGAATGTCTTACCATTTCTTTGTATCCTCTTTGATTTCCTTTAAGAGTGTCTTATAGTTTTCAGTGTATAAGTCCTCCATATTCTTTGTTAGATTTATTCCTAGGTATTTCATTTATTTGTTTGCAATGGCAAAGGGAATGGATATTTTCATCTCTCTTTCTGAAGTTTTGCTGTTGGCATATAAAAATGCAGTTAATTTTGAGACATTGATTTTGTATCCTGCAACTCTACTGTATTTGTCTATTATTTGTAATAGATTTCTGACAGAGTCTTTAGAGTTTTCTATATACAGGATCATGTCATCTGCAAAGAGTGACAGTTTAACTTCTTCTCTCCCGATTCTAATACCTTTTATTCTTTTCTCTTTTCTGATTGCTCTGGCTAGAACTTCTAGAACTATGTTGAACAGCAGTGGTGACAGAGGGCATCCCTGTCTTGTTCCTGATTTTAGGAGAATAGGCTTCCGCTTTTTCTCACTCAGTATAATATTTGCTGAGGGTTTGTCATATATGGCCTTAATTAAGTTGAGGTACTTTCCTTCAATTCCCATTTTATTCAGTGTTTTTATTATAAATGGGTGTTGTATCTTGTCAAATGCTTTTTCTGCATCAATTGAGATAATCATGTGGTTTTTATCCTTGGTTTGGTTTATGTGCTGGATTACATTAATTGATTTGCATATGTTGAACCATCCTTGTGCCCCTGGGATGAATCCCAATTCGTCATGGTGAATAATCTTTATAATGCATTATTGTACTCTGTTAGCTAAAATTTTATTTAAGATTTTTGAATCAGTGTTCATCAGGAAGATTGGCCTATAGGTATCCTTTTTGGTATTGTCTGTCCCAGGTTTTGGTATTAGGGTGATATTATTTTCATAGAAAGTGTTGGGTAGTACTGCCTCCTCTTGAATTTTCTGGAGTAGTTTGAGGAGGATGGGCATTAGGTCTTCTTTGAATGACTGGTAGAATTCATTGGTAAAGCCATCTGGTCCAGACTTTTTGCCTTTGGGCAATTTTTGGATAATTGTTTCAAGTTCTGTACTGTTGATTGGTCTATTGAGGCTATCCAAATCTTCTTGGTTCAGTTTAGGTAAACTATATGTTTCTAGAAATTTGTCCATTTCCTCTAAGTTGTCAAATTTGTTGGCATAGAGGCTTTCATAATAATCTCTTATGATTGTTTGTATTTCTGCAGCATCAGTTGTAATCTCTCCCCATCGTCCCGTGTTCTGGAATTAGGAGCTTTTTCTCTTTGTTCTTTGGTGAGCCTGGCCAGTGGTTTGTTGATTTTATTGAGTTTTTCAAAGAACCTGCTCTTTGTGGCATTAATTTTATCTATTGTTTTTCCATTCGGAATTTCATTAAGTTCTGCTTTGATTTTAATTAATTATTTTTTTCTGCTGGCTTTGGGGGCCTCTGTTTCTCTTTTTCTAGCTCTATAAGATGAGATGTGAGGGTGTTTACTTGTAGTTTTTCTTGTTTCTTGAGATAGGCCTGTAATGCTATCAATTTCCCTCTTAATACTGCTTTCGCTGTGCCCCAGAAATTTAGTATGTAGTGTTTTCATTGTCTTTCGTTTCTACAAATATTTTAATCTCTTGTTTTATTTCCTCTTTGACCCAGTCACTTTTACATAGCATGTTGTTCAATCTCCATGTATATGTGGTTCTCTGTGCACTTGATCTTTTGCAATTGATCTCAAGTTTCAACGCTTTGTGGTCTGAGAATATACTTGGTATGATTTGGATGCCCTTAAATTTGGTGAGGTTGGATTTAAGTCCCAGGATATGGTTTATCCTTGAAAATGTTCCATGTGCACTAGAGTAAAATGTATAGCCCGTTGTGGTAGGATGGAATGACCTGTAAATGTCAATTATGTCCATTTCCTGCAATGTATCATTTAAAGCTGCAATCTCCTTATTTAGTTTCTGCTTGGATGATCTGTCCAATGTTGTCAGGGGGGTGTTTAGATCCCCTACTATAATTGTATTTTTGTCAAATTCTCCTTTTAGTTCTGTTAGTAGTTGCTTTATAAATTT